>APFE030163157.1:0-11869 GCA_000404065.3 Pinus taeda
GGAAATTGATGTACCAATTTACCCAAAACGGGGCCCACAATTTGGCGTTTCATCTTCTAGGGTTAGGTTTTGGAATGTGAAGGGTTTTCCATTGTTTATCAACAATAAATAGGCCTTTGAGCCTCATTGTTACACAGTTTTAGAATAGTTCAGAGGCATGTAGTCACCACATCTCTTCTCAGAGATAAGCTACCATTGCCCTAGCTGGTTTATTTCCATTTCTGGTTCTAAGCATATTTCGGTATTTTCCATTAATGAAATGAAGCATTGTTTTCGCTGCATCTTTGTGTATATGGTTATCTCTGTATTTTGTTGTGTTCCTATTTAAATCCGGATCAAGAGATCACTCTTGTTCTGTTCTTGGTTTCGTAATGTACCCTTTGTTAAACAAGATCCAGTAATACCACATGCTGTCTTTGACTTACATGATCCTGTTGCTCCACCCCTTAGTCGAAGATTTAAGATGATGGTGACCCCCGAATGAATGTTGTATTCTTGTAGACTTTGTTCATCCTATAGATACCTACCGTTATAGATAAAGTTTTGTAGATGTGGTGGGTAGCCAATATTTTTCATGATGTTCTACTTCAGTTGAAAAACCAATATTAGATTTTTGTACCCACACTGTTATTGATTTTCTAGCATGGGACTTTACGAATATTTGGACAATGTTCTCTTCTTTTAGTTTTCCCTGATCTAGGGAAGCATATGATGGCAGTAAAAATACTTGCAAAAAAGTTTGCTTTGAAGGCCTCACGAAAGACGATCAAGCTGCAAAGTGGGGATCTAGTAGCCATAGTTTTGTTTTGATTCTAGGTTTCCTAGAGCAAAACTTTAGATCTAGTCTGATCGTCCTTTATAGGGGAATATATATCATAGATCATCTTTGTTTCATGCAACCTGTCTATTTTGCTGGTGGTGCCTATGTGAAATGTCCAGAGACTCAATCATAGAGATGAACCCCAATTGGATGGGATATCTTGGCCAGAGTGGTCGCATGTGTCCATGTAAAAAATGATGCAATGCAAAAGGGGGATCCGAGGGTGCATTGATGCGGATTTACGAATGAATATCTAACCCAGTACCACAAATTGATTGAAAAATAAAAATTCCATTGTCTAATGTAGTTATTAGAGAAAACACCTTCGTAGTTAGTGAGAATAACGGATTTGATGTCCATAAGGATGTGGGGGAAATCCCATAGTATCTGAATCCAACCAGCACAAAACAAGAGATTCGGTTATGTTTTTCAATGATTTGGATAAGGGACGTAGATACGATGACATCAATATTCTCGGCTGTAGAGGGTTATAAGACCCTAACTTTTTCCATTCTTTCTGTATAAATAATGATCTAATGCACATCGTATTAGAAGGGTTGACTACAAAACCTTTCTCCCTTCGTGGATCGTCCATCAGAAATCCTTGTCTTCGTCATGCACCCTTCATCGCCACACAATACTAACATCTCAGATCCTTCTATGCTTATGGAGATTAATTTATGGGTTTGGCCTGCAACATGTACAAAGGGGTTGTGGGCATTTCTCGGTAATGTGAAGATCTTATCCATGGACTTAGCCAATTGAGGCACAAAAGAATCATTACACCAGACGTACCAATATTTGTTCACCAAAAACTCACAATACAATTGTTGAGTATGGAGCATGATTGTTTAGAGGTCTTTGTTTCAACTAGATGCATACCCAAGGAAGTTTGTACACCCCTCCACGCGGGGGGGACTTGTCCCCCCTACGAGGGTTCGGGGGGCCGATCCCCCCCGGCTGGGGGGTCCCGGGGGCAGGGGTTTCGGGGGTAGCACCCCCGAAGCTAAAAACAGATGTAAAATTTCCTTGTAAAAGTATAGTAATTTCTAGTCAATCTGGGTCGTTCATTAGGCGGATGATCTGACAATAGAACTTATGTTTAGTTTAGAGTTTTTTTTCCCTAGAAGGCAACGCCTCTCTTTGTATGAGGGCATTTGTATTGAGGCTGTGTAATAGGTATGTATTCTCTGAGCTAGAAGTAAAGAGGTGAAATTGTGAGAGAAGATAGAGGATATTACAATGAATCTGCTATAGGTTGTGTCTCTTCATTTCGTTGGATAATAGAAAGGAAGGACTGGCTGTTCGGGGTGGACATAGCCCAAACTGGGTGACCCACATATATCTATGTCTTTCTTGTTTTATGAGTTTTCTGTGTTTATATTTTTGCAATATTTTATGTGTTCCATTACTCCGTAATATATAATTTTCTAACAACTGGTATCAGAGCCGAAGGTCTATTTGGCTGATAAACTTGCAGGAAAGAAGGGTTCCTCTTTCGAGTGAGAGCAATGGCAGAAGATGGTAATTTTATGGTCGAAAAATTTAAAGGCCAAAACTTCTCGCTGTGGAAGATGCAGATGGAAGATTATATGTATCAGAAATATCTATACCTACCATTGGGAAGAAAAACAAAGATGTCGATGGGTATGGTAGATGAAGAATGGAACCTGCTCGATAGAAAGGCACTCGGAACAGTACACTTGTGCCTCACAGCATCGGTCGCCTTCAACATTTCAAAGGAAACAATGACAGAGGGTTTGATTAAGGCGTTGGAGAAACTATATGAAAAACCCTTGGCCTCAAACAACGTATTTCTTATGAAACAATTATTTAATATGAAGAGGTTGGAAGGTGGATCTGTTGCAGACCATTTAAATGATTTTAATACTGTTAAAGTCAGTTATTTTCTGTAGGGGTACACTTTGATGACGAAGTTAGAGTTCTATTATTCTTATGCTCATTACCAAAAATTTGGAATGGTTTAGTAATGGCCATTAGTAACTCTGTTTTTGGATCAAGTACTTTAAAGTTTGATGATGTTGTCGGTGCTATCCTTGGCGAGGAAATGTGATGGAAAAGCTCCGGTGAGACATCAGGTAATGCTTTGAGTGCAGTGTCTAGGGGAAGAAAAATGGAAAGAGGAAAGAGCTCAAGATATCGCAGCAAATCAAGGAAAGGTAGATCCAAGTCTAGATCAGGGATAGTGTGTTGGAAATGCAGAAAGAAAAGACACCTAAAGAAAGACTATAGATCTTGGAAGGGAAAAGAAGGAGATGCACAGTAAGAAAACAATCATGAAGCAAATGTGACAGGTGAGGTGTTACAAGATGCTTTGATTCTTTCTTTCGAAAATATTACTTCCTGGGTGGTAGATTTAGGGGCCTCATTCCATGCCACACCTGATAAGAAATACTTTCATGACTATGTTCAAGGAGATTTTGGACAAGTTCATTTGAGTGATGATAAACCCTATAAAATTGTTAGAATGGGTAAGGTTCTTGTAAAACAGCAGAATGGAAACCAATGGCTACTAAAGGAGGTAAGGCATGTTCCAGATCTAAAGAAAAATCTGATTTCAACAGGGCAATTAGGCGGTGAGGTTATGTGACAACTTTCACAGATAAAGCTTGAAAGGTCACCAAAGGAGCCCTGGTAATAGCAAAAGGCGAAAAGGTTGGTACATTGTATTTATGCAATGGTATTTCTAACTCTATTAATTCTTTAACTTCCAAAGGAGTAGATGCAACATTATGGCATCATAGGCTCAGACACATGAGTGAAAAGGGGATGAAAAGTCTTCACTCAAGGAATTTGTTGTCGGGTTTGAACAATGTTGATTTGAACTTCTGTGAGAATTGCATTTATGGAAAACAGAAGAGAGTCAGATTTCTCAGAGTTGGAAAAGAAAAGAAAAGTGAAAAATTGAGCTTGCGCATATAGATGTATGGGACTTGCTCATGTATCTTCTCTTAGTGGCTCTTGTTATTATGTTACTTTTATAGAAAAACTTGGATTTATTGTATTAAGAATAAATCTGATGTATTTGATACTTTCAAGAAATGTAAAGCTTTCGTTGAGATTGAGATAGGAAATAAATTGAAGTGTCTTAGATCAGACAATGGAGGTGAATACTATAGCAAAGAGTTTGATAGGTACTGTTCAGAGCATGGAATTCGTAGAGAGAAGACAGTTCCAAGAACACCACAAGAAAATGGTGTGTCAGAAAGGATGAACAGAACAATCATGGAGCGTGTAACGTGCATGAGATTGCATGCAGGATTGCCTTTACAGTTTTGGGAAGATGTTGTAGATACTATTGTTTATCTAATAAATAGAAGGCCTTCAAGTTCCTTGGATGGTGGTGTTCCAGAGGAAGCATGGACGGGTAAAATGGTAAGCTAATCTTTTTTAAAGACTTTTGGTTGTTAGGCCTTTGTCCATATTGATAAAGAAAAAATTACAAAACTTGAGGCAAAGCCAAAGAAATGTACCTTTATTGGATATGGTGCTAATGATTTTGGTTATGGCTTATATGATTACAAAAATCACAAAAACATTAGGATCAGAGATGTAATATTCAATGAAAAGGTCTTGTATAAGAACCAATTGCAAGAAAAGAAACAGGAAAAAGAAAACAAGGAATACACAATTCTTGATGAAATCATTGAAAAAGTAAAGGTGCCTGAAAATAATAATAATCAACAACCACAACAACAACAACCATCACAAAAGCAACACGCAACCCAAACACCTAAAAGTGGTGTTAGAAGATCTACCAGGATAAGTAGACCCCCTGAACGATACTCTCCTTCATTATATTATTTATTGTTGACTGATTCTAGTTAACTCGAATGTTATGAAGAAGCAATGTAGGTTGAAAGTAGGAAAAAGTGGGAGGTAGCCATGGAAGAAGAGATGGACTCCTTAATGCATAACCAGACTTGGGACTTAGTCAGGTTGCCTGTAGGAAAAACTACATTGAAGAATAAATGGGTTTATAGGTTGAAGGAAGAAGATGGAGGAAAACAGAGGTACAAAGCTAGACTTGTGGTGAAGGGGTTTGCACAGAATAAATGTATTGATTTTGATAAAATATTTTCTCCTGTTGTTAAAATGACTTCAATAAGAACTATTTTAAGTCTAGTAGTAGTTGAATATTTTCATCTTGAGCAGTTAGATGTGAAGGTAGCCTTTCTCCATGGGGATTTGGAGGAAGAGATATATATGCAACAACCACAAGGATATGAAGTGAAAGGGAAGGAGAAACTAGTGTGCAGTTGAAGAAGAGCTTGTATGGCTTAAAACAGGCTCCAAGGCAGTGGTATCTAAAATTTTACAAGTTTATGTCTGAACAAGGTTATACTATATGTCACTCTGATCATTGTGTTTATCTGAAAAAGTGAAATGATGGTAACTATATTATATTGTTATTGTATGTAGATGACATGCTTATTGCAGGGTCTAACATGCAGGAAATAAATGTGCTCAAAAGAAAATTGGCAAATTCTTTTGCAATGAAGGATTTAGGAGCTGCAAAACAAATCCTTGGTATGATAATAACTAGAGACAGGAAAAATCATAAATTAACATTGTATCAGAATGAGTACATACAAAAGATGTTGAAAAGATTTAATATACACAATGAAAAACCAGTTAGTACACCTTTTGCTAGCCATTTCAAACTTATTAAGGAAATGTGCCCAAAGACCCAAGAAGACATGGATTATATGTCTAAAGTTCCATATGCATCAGCAGTTGGAAGCTTAATGTATGCAATGGTCTGCACAAGGCCTGCTATTGCACATGCAGTGGGAGTTGTAACAGGTACATGAACAATCCAGGAAAGGAACATTGGATGGTAGTGAAATGGATTCTTAGATATTTTAAAGGTACCACAAAGCAAGCAAATTTCTCTACTGGGATATGTTGATGTAGATATGGTAGGTGACAAAGATAACAGGAGGAGCACTACAAGATATGTATTTACTGTTGGTGGAATAGCTTTCAGTCAGGTTTCAAAAATCCAAAGTGTTGTTGCACTTTCAACAATAGAAGCAGAGTATGTTGCTGCTACAGAGGCTAGTAAAGAAATAATTTGGTTACAAAGGTTTATGGGTGAATTGGATAAGGAGCATGATATGGGCACGTTATACAATGATAGACAAAGTTCCATTCATCTTGCAAAGAACTCAACATTTCATTCCAAGACTAAATACATATAGCTCAAGTACCATTTCATACGATCAGTGTTGGAAAATGGAGAGTTGAAGCTGGAAAAGATACACACTAGCCATAATCCTGCAGATATGATAACAAAAGTTGTAACCATGGAGAAACTGAGAATATGCTCAGTTTCAATTGGTTTTCAAGCATGACGATGAAGATCAGAAACAACCAGGTCCAAAGAGAAGTCATTGTCCAACAAAGGAAGCAACGTTGGAGTTGCTACAATCATTCTACAAGTGGGGATTCGGTGGGGATTCGGGGGGGGGAGATTCCCCTCGGCTGGGGGGTACGGGGGCCAGCGGTCCCCCGATGGGGGTTTTGGGGGAAGCACCCCCAAAGCTAAAAACAGATGTAAAATTTCCCTGCAAAAGTATAGCAATTTCTAGTCAATCTGGGCCATTCATTAGGCAGATGATCTGACGATAGAACTTATGTTTAGTTTAGTATTTTTTGCCCTGGAAGGAAACCCCTCTCTTTGTATGAGGGAATTTGTATTGAGGTTGTGTAATAGGTGTGTATTCTCTGAGCGAGAAGTAGAGAGGTGAGACTGTGAGGGAAAACAGAGGATATTACAATGGATCTACTATAGGTTGTGTCTCTTCATTTCGCTGGATAATATAAAGGAAGGATTGGCTGTTTGGGGTGGACGTAGCCCAAACTGGGTGAACCACGTATATCTGTGTCTCCCTTATTTTTTGCGTTTTCCGTGTTTATATTTCTGCAAAATTTTATGTGTTCCATTGCTCCATAATAAATAATTTTCTAACAACAATTTCAAGATTTTTTGTTGCTTAAAATACATTTTTGAATTCATATATGGATTTAGCACCCTGAAAAACCCCAAAGGCACTCAAATTATGCAGACTAAACAATTCAAACTAAAGTTTTTAAAAATATCTGTCAAATTTTGATTAAAATTAACTTGAAAAAATGTTGTGAAAGAAACCATTTCATCTATAAGTTAGACTACGACTATATAATATATAATATAATAATAATTACTATATATTATATAATAATATATATATAATTATATACTATATATATATATATATAACTATATATATTAAAATAAAATAAAGGAACAACTCAAATTTTAATGTTCACAAGAGAAAGTCAATGACGGGAAAGGAATAAAAATTGAGAAAGAAAAATAAAAATAAATTTAACATATCAAAAGATAATAAAATGAATAATAGTAAAAAAAGTAAAATATAAAAACTTTAAAATACAAAGGGATCAAACACCTGCTAATATTCCAACCATCATCACTATTCAAATTACTTGGCTTACTTTCAATTTCCATGCCCTCCCTAAAATGTCGGTGATAAAAACGATCAATCCATGCAATGATCCTCGCCTCTTCAGCAAGTATTATGTTTTGTCTTTTTCGAATGTTCTGCTAAAGCTGTGGAGCGAGTCCTTTGATGTTTGATGTTGGTTGCATGCTCATGAATTCTATAATTTATTGAGTGTCCAGTTTCACCAATGTATGGAGTCGCACAAGAACATGAGATGATGTAAACACCTTTCCCATTTTTTGGGTCTACAGGGTCCACCAATCTTAGGGAGCTCCTTTAATTATATATGATATTTTAAATGTGAAATTACTTTTCATATAAATCCACTTTTATATATGATATTAACATATATAATCTACTTAACATATGGAAAACATATAAAATTATTATGTCACTACTTAAATAAAATATTTCTAAGATAAATAAAATACTCCTAAGTTATAATTGGAAATCTTTAACAAAATCTCTTTTAAGCCTTACTACTAAGACTCCAATAATATTGCACCAACTACAAAAAAATTCAACACATTTGTGGTTTTCTATTACTTCCTATATCAATATAAATATATTTTTGAAAATGCAATCTAAGTTCTTCCTCTAAACTCTTACTGCATTTGAGTCCCTTCCTACATTAATACAACTTCTTTATATAAATGATCAACATTTGTGTTGAATTATATATCTATCTATATATATATATAGATGAAAAAAGCTATCAAAATTTCTCTTTACCTTCATAAATTGATTTCTAATTGGAACGATTAGTGTTCTATAATTTACAGGATCAATTGATGATTATTTGTGGATTTTCAATGTAATGAGATGATTGGTAAACTTAATATTTCATTATACAACTTATTTTCAAAAAAATAGAATATATATATATATAATATATATATTATAATATAGAAAAAAAGAAAAGGAAAATAAAAACAAAACGAAAGGGAGGATATATAAAAAAATGATGTACATGTGAAAAAACAAAAGAAAAAATAGAGACGTATTTAAAAATAAAAATATATGATGAAAAACCCCTTAGAAAAATTAAAAATACATGATGTTAGCTTAAATGTCGTGTTATATGTTAGATAAATAAGTTTACTTAGTTAATCACATAATGTAATCATGATCAACTAGGTGTTAATAAACTAATTTTTACATGAAGGTTTTTATCGTATGTAATAATGCTCTCGCTATAATCAACAGTCGTGATCTAACCTGATGAGATAATCGGTTGTCGATGACTATAAACCCCCTCTGCCCCTCCGACAGTTAATCAATTGTGTGGGGGGGTCCAAAAGGAAGACTGTCCCAATCTCGCATTTGCAACGTCTCACTCCCTCAAGGACTTTGGAACCCCATCCACCAAAACTACATACCGCTCACCCCCCTCTGAAATCCACCTTTCCCCTTCCTGCCTTATAATAATTTTTAACCCCGCTCCCTCCACTCCAATCTACTCCCACAACATGTCACATCTCCTATAGTCCGCTCTCGCCAGATGTCGTATCCCCTCCAAACCGCTCCTACCAAGTGTCATATCCCTTCCGACTCTACTCCCGCTATTGTCACATCCCCCACACTTATCATTAACCATTGAGCATCCATTCTAAACTTTGATCGTTGCCAAATTAATGACTCCACTCCATGAAATGGAAAGCTTTCAATAATAAATGAACTCACCTACAATATAATGCAGAACTTTGTTCAGTAGACATTTCCTCTATTGTTCCAAGACATTGAATGACAGAACCTACTACTGCTACTGTAACCTTATCACGCCGAATTGTTTTCCTTCCATGAACTCCTAGGTAATTACACTATTTCCATTTCATTTCCTTCAACATGTGTTCTAAAATTAAATCAAAATCCACAGGGGAAAACCCTATCCTTCCCCCTGTAATTGACTTAGAACATCAACCCTTACTAGACCAACACTATAAAATTTTTGAAACCAACTGTGAGTTCAACCTCTACAAACTCCACAATTGGTCAAAGAAAACAATTTTTGATCTTAGTGAAAAATTGAGTTTGTGGGATCTTCCTTATGTCAATTCGTTTTTCCCCATACCCATCATTTTCGAAATTTGTTTCATTGTGCCATTTCATGTACATAGACATTCAAAGAGCAATTGTTTCCCAAAACAATGACATTTTGTTCACAATTACCCCCTTCTCCACATGTCAAATGTTGCAGATTCAAAATTCAACGTCTTTGAAACCCTTTTCAGTTGATTCCCTCATGGAACTCTACAAAACCCTGACTTTTTCCCATAAAGCCAAAATTTTCGAGACATTTCTACCTGAGAATTTCAAGTTGCCAAAAACAAACCCTCCTTATCCATCCTCAATGTTTCCTGAAATGACAGAACAAATCATTTCCATAGTTTCTTGTTTATTGGGCTATCAAATCAATCAATGGGTTAATGAAGCCATTATAGGTTTTCTATCAGTGTTTTCAATAGAAGAAAAGCCTTCAATATTTTTTCATTACAGTGAATTCCTATCATAGGTCATTAATTCCTTAACTTTTCTAGAAAAGGAGTCTTCAAGAATGCTTTAGTTTTAGTTTACTTGTTCTTATTCCGTCAAGAAAACATATTTCAATTTCCATTACAGAAACTGGATGAAAAAGGAACTACACAATCTGTGATCCACTGAAATTCCTTGGTAAGGAAGCACACCAATGAATTCACATTCAATGATTATGTAGACCCATTTTTGTACACAATTTATTTCCTACTTAACAGTGATGTTGAACCTAGAATTGACCTAAGCTTAAGAGAATTCTACATCTCAGTGAGCAAACAAAGACAGGTGATTGGTACATGTATCAAAATTACAATGATAATAGGGTGTATGGATGCCAATTTCCTCCATATAAATTGCCTAAATTTGTTTCTATAATAATTTTTTCATTATAGTATATTAGGGAAATGATAAATATGGATGATCTGCACTTTTTGGTAGCCAAAAGAAAATATCAGTTCAAAATTAAAGCACATGTTGGGCCTTTCATTTGTAATACCAAGACAACAACAAAAGAAGAAAATATTCTGCTCAAACAAATGAAATTTAAACTCAGTTTCATTTGGTCATATGATCCTTTAGGAATAATATCAAAGTTTAGAGTAGAGAAGAAAACTACTCCTTACACTCATACTCCGAGACCTACAATTGAGAAATATATGAATCAAAATCAATTGCATGAAAACACATTGCAGGAGCCAGAAGAATATGTAATTTCTACTATGACATCACAGACACCAGTGCTACAGGAAAGAGGGATAAAATACCAAGGGAGCATGTTTCCTTTTTAGTCTAAAAAATTCAAGGGAAATAATTCCAATTATATAAAAAGAGGTAGAAAACCAATCGAGTAGAAGAGTTTTCATAGGAAGAAAATGTTCAGTCTACAATAGTTTTAACAAGTCCTTATAATTATACTATCCATGCCAAGGATTTTCTTGAAAAAATGTTATGTAATAGTGGATCAACTTAATCCTAGATTTCCCAATGCTCACAACCTATGCATGAGTATAAAGTGTTGAAAAACCTTGCCTCAAGTGTGTCACGCTCGTCTATCTAATTTTTCACTGCCACTCAGCGCCGCTAGTGATGGGTTCCTATGAGGGAACATGTTCAATCTATGTTGGGGTCCTAGAGCCTAGCAACAAGTTCCTCGGGCTACAAAATGAGTACTCTTATGATATTCCACTAGTCTAGTCAACACTACTAGAGGAGTGAGGCTAATGTTCATAGCACAATAAAAACACAAAAAAATGTTGGAGTACAAAGATGAAGTTTCTACTTTAGTGGTTTCTTACTTGCTGATGGAAAATTTCCATTTCAACATTTGGTTATTGCGAGAATAAGATGATATATGGAAAATTACATAGATAAATAGCTAAATGACCACAAAATTTATACAACTCCTTATTTAATTCTTTGAGTATTGAGGAAATTGTTGGTTTATTGAGAGCAGTGTGTGACACCCATCTATCTATTTTTTCATCGCCACTCAATGCTGCCAGTGTTGGGTTCCGGTCATGGCACATGTTCCATCTATGTTGAGGTCCTAGGGCCTACCAACAAGTTCCCTGGGCTGCAAAACAAGTCCTCCTATGATATTCCACTAGTCTAGTCAACACTACTACATGAATGAGGCTCATGTTCATATCATAAGAAAAGCACAAAAAAATGGTTTAGTACAAAGAGGAAGCTTCTACTTTAGTGGGTTCTTACTTGCTAATGGAAAATTTCCATTGCAACATCTAGCTATTGCAAGACTAAGTTGACAGATGAAAAATTACATAAATAAATACCTAAATGACCATAAAAATGTATACAACTCCTTATTTATAGGTTTTAACCCCGTACAGAAATTATTTGTATGTTCCTTTCAATGTTATAATACATATTTATACATGCTAAAGCATCTAATACCATGGACTGAAAACCATCACGTCCAAAACCATAGACCGAAAACCATTGCATCCAAAGACATGTGCAAAAATCA
>APFE030163162.1:6545-23378 GCA_000404065.3 Pinus taeda
AACGCCTTAGAATTCAGCCTCTTCGAGGGGGAAACCTCCTTTACATTACATAAATGAACAATTCTTGGATGATACAAATGACAAAACCTCCTTTCTATATATAGGAGTTTAAGGAGTCACAATATAATCTAGCCGACCTAAAAATAATAATATAAAGCCACAAAAATAACCATAGAGGGATTCTATGGGGCACAGTAATAACAATATGGGGGAAATAGGGGCACAACCATATTAATAAGGGGTATAACTACAATAGTAATGGGGTAATCACTAGTATTATAGGGACCCAACAACTTGTGTGAGTGAGACTTGGATACCCTCCGATCCGAGATTCAGATGGATTAGGGGGTTCGAAGGGCATTGGCTTGCTATGGGGTTCTCAAGTGGGTAGAGAACCCATTAATGAGGGTAGGTGAGCCCTTGCTATTGAGAATTTTGAGTTATTGGGATCCATACCATGAGGTATTTGTCGTGTAGGGGCACTATATTTAGCTCACATTACAGGGTATTTATTTCTTGACCGGACTCCCTCTCCTCAGAGTGGTGTGGGATATACATCTGGTGTTTCCTTGTAGGAGGAACATTACAAAGTTTGTGGAGCACAATTTTCCACAGGATGTGAATGTGAAGGGAACGACTATCCCAATTGGTGACTTAGACCAACTAGAGACATAGGTTGTTTCCACAACTGTGCTACGGGTCTTGGACATCCATGCATTCCACCACATCACTGGTGAGGAGATGATGCTGGTTGAGAGTGTTTTGGCTAGGACCCACTATGGTTGGTCTGAGATGATGTTGTCATCAGTGAAATGATAGTTAAGTCTATGCAGGTAAGCCATGACTATGTTTCTGGTACAGTACTGTGCGCATTATTCTTTGATAAGATACCCACCATCCCTCCTCATGTACAGATCTGATATGGGGGCCCACAGGAGCCCTAGATCCGCCACTAGGGGTAGCTAATGTAGAGAGGAATATGGGGAGTCAGACGGGTATTCCAACCCATGTTTTTGGCATAGTGGGATCAGATGCTCCTCTAGATTGATGATTATCCTTATAGCGGGATGAACTATCTGGGAGATCCTGACTTGTCACTTTCACTCAGGCAAGCATGGGGACCAAACAGTAATTGTTAAGTTTCTATTTTTATGGTAAATTTCATATTTTTATCACATGTATATGGTACTAAGTGTAAAATATGTGTTATGTAGACATAGCACTGGTAAAACTGGCAAGAAATGCAGGACAAACCGCAGCGCCTATTGCTGCAGATTGGGGAACATCGTCATCTTGTCAGGGTCCAGAGGATAGTGTGTTACTTGTTTATCTACACCGTAGATGTGGGGTACTCTTGACCAGAGTTTCTGAGCAGGAATGGCATGAGCTAGACAATCAATACATATATGAGTGTAACAACCTTCCCTTAGAGTGGCAAGGTATCATGTGGTGCATGGCGATGGCTGGTCATGTAGTATGTGATCTACGTGCAGGTGGGGCAAAGCCTTTGGTGCATGATCCTTTGAATAGTGACTAGATATGGGGATATGTGGGTCCATTTGATTTTGATTTTTGTAACATGTTATGGGCATGTCAGATGTATTTAGAGCTATGGGATCCGAACACTTATATGATACCTAATATGATTATGCATTTTATATGACGATGATGGTTCATCATGTGTTTTGTTTATGGTTGTCTTTTATGGTATAAATTCTAATCTAGAATGTTATTTGCAATGGTATCTACATAGTTATTTTGGGCTCCAGGATCTTGACTAAAAGTAATGGTTTCAAATTCACGTACCAACAGCTTAACCCGCAGATATTTCTAAATATGACTTGGTTATGCACATGATACACACCATTCAATTGCATGACAAGTAGCAAGGAATATAAATGAACATGAAGATGAAGGATGTGATGAGAAAGGAATCGACTAACAAACCTATCACTCCATCATATTTGACCTGGCTATTGGTGGCAGATCCAATGCACACGTCCTTCGAAAGGACTAATGTATGCAAGGGGGTAAAAATGGGCCAGGTTGTCAAGGCTATATTCCCGGAGAAGAAACTTGAAATATCAACATTATTGATATATATGTGGATGATGGATCCATCTAAAAGGTGCAAAAGACGTGAGATGAGGTGATGCATCCTACCTAACTTCATGATAGAAATAAAGACCTGAAAATCAAAGAGATAAGCTATGAGAAAAATTTATTTAGGTAGATTGCATTGGGATTATTAAGAAGGAAATGGCCTTTAGAATCCTCCAAAAAATATTCCCCCTCGCCTAAGTGCAAGGGTAATTAGGGGTAGACATAGCTTCCATGATGTCCTCATCAAAATGGAAGATGAGCGGACGAGAGGAATATTGAATACATCATGCGACACAGTACCTAGTGCGTCAACCTGAGAAAGAAGGTTCACATATGCATCATATGGAATGGTAGATGATGAGATAGTAGATGAAGGATCTACGTATGTTGAGACCTAGGATTCTATTGAAAGAGGTTGAATAGAAGCATGCTTAGAAACCTCAGAAAGGATTGCCTACGAGGAACTCAAGGATGATGACAGGTAAAGGATATGGCCCATGGTGTCCATCATCTCGACATATGGGGAAGGGATCGCAATGGTGGGACCGGATTCCCCCTATTCTAGTTTACTATTGGTACAAAAATTCACAGGAAGAGGAGAAGGTGATCCATTATGAGTGGTCTCGTATTCATGAAGTGCCTTAAGGAAATCACAAAATTCGTTGAGATGAGGGCAACAATGGGAGTAGTCACCATGATGATCACACAGTGCACAAGGGTGATTTTTGTGTAATGTTGTGAGTTTCTTGGGTGGACTTGGTAAGTTAACATGTACTTTATGGATATTTAACTTAGGGAACATTTCATGAACCAAAGGTTTAAGATGAGGAAGCTCAAGACAATTATTAGTCCTCTGCCCCACAAATTCACACAAAGTGCATGAAGGTGACGACTTTGGGGTTTTGGGGACTAGAGGAGGTTGGGGAGCCTTGTCCTTAGGTTCTTTCCTCTTAGCTTTTCCCCCCTGTCCAGATCACCAGGAAGAATGCTTGTAGGGGGATCAATGTACCATACGGGAATCCCTAAAGTCATGTTAGCAAGGACCAATGAAGCCATGACAAAGACATAAAATATTGTAGGAGGGGGAATAAGAAAGGTATATGGCCTGCAAGGAAATGTCCCAGCAGAACAACTCCTGGATGGTTAAGACCTAGAGGAACAATTCGTGGGGGAAGATAGGAGAGGAACCCACAAATGGAGGGGGTCCTGGGGGGTGGATCTAGATGGCTCGGCTGGGATGGTAACCTTACGGTGCGGAGGAGCTCATTGTGGATCGAATGTACCAGACTACTTGAGGACAACCCATGATGTTGAAAGATTTAGGCTCTAAGATGAGAGGGGGAGGACTAGGGAAAGAACCCAACAATGAGGAATCTTTATAGACTCTCGGCAAAACACCAATGAGAGGAGTTGAAGACTTCTTATCTAACATTGATGAGATAATGGACTCGTGGAACGTCACAAATGCTGGCTCATAGTAAGTCAACTGGTCTATGGTAACGATCTTCCCTTCATGGGGGAAGCATATCTTGCGGAAAATCGTAGATGTGAAAGCTGACATGGCATATGTGTAAGTGGCATCAATAACCTCAATATCTACATGGACAGACTTGCCCGCAAGGGTCACTGGACAGTTGCGGTACATGCTAAGAGGCTATGAGGAGTGTCTGTCCCAAGCATGCAATGTGATGGTGGAGGGGGACAACTCATGTGACTAAATTTTTTTCCAAATGGTAGCATACATCACACAGGTGGATACACCATCGTCAGTAATGCATTGGGAGATGATGACATTATGGACTGGGACTAGTACCTAGAAAGCAATGGAGCAAGGCAATGCGGGATGTTATGATGTATCAACTGGGAACACAATCAAACGATCGTCAGAAGGATCTACTATGCCCAAAGAAGTTATTAGAGATTTCTTTTGAGAAGGGCATGACTGGAGTACATCCAATGTCGACATGGCGGTAGGCGATTTTTCCAAGTCATCTATTATATTATATGTATGGGCAACTCGGTTAGAAGTCATGTTATGGTGTAAGGGTCCCTTTGGGATCTTGGGAATTGCCTCAACTTCAGGTTGAGGGATCTGTAATGGAACATTTGATGTCATAAGAGGCTCAGTAGAAGCTTTGGCTTTGGACTCAGTGGTGAAAAAAATTGATGGCTTATCATATTAAAGCGATCAAGTTTGCAAGTTGATATTGGAGGGATTAACCTCATCAGAGCTCATCATGAGGATCTGGTAGTCACTAGGACCAGAAGTTTAGGGAGGGTAGGCTGCTTGACCTAGCTGAGATTGAGAAGAAACAAATCCTTGTTGACGGAAAGGATTTGTAAGCACTGTCGATTGAGATGGTGTAGGATTCTGAGGCCATTGTTGGCCCCTAGAAGTTGCTTGAGCTTCCCTCATTTGCCGCATCTGGGGTAAGATAGCACACTCATGTGTATAATGGCCATGTAAATGACAACATGCACAAGGCTTGCTCATACGAATAGCCTTGTTTTTCTTGGGTTGGCTTCCCTATTGTTGGTTGTTGGTGTTAGGCTAGTTCCCTTGGGATTCACTAGGTTTATTACCTTGATTACCCTGGTTACCCTTGTTACCATTGTTACCATTCCCCTTATTATTTTTCTTCAAATTTTTGGGATTGGTTGCACTCTGCTATGAAAACACCTAACCCTAAGGGGGCAGTAGCTGCGGGGGCTGAGAATGCATGGGAGGCTACAGTGTTAATGTTTCAGGGGCTGAGTGCTTGACTATTCATAAGGAGGTGCAATGGTTTGGTAGATAGGTTGGGGCCCTAAAAACATGTTGCTAGAAAGAGGGGCATAAGTGTTGGAGGAACTGGTGCCCCCCTGTGGATGGCCATAACTTTGTTGAGTATATGGTGAAGGATGTGAAAGGGTTCCAATGATACCATCAGCAATCTCAGATTCCCCCGGTGCATTGGAACCTCCAGGATGGGGAAGGTTTGGAATGAAAGTATAAACAGAACTAGGTTACACATAAATTAGGTCATATCTCAGAGTGGTTTGGAGAGCTTCTTCCTCAGTCTGAGGAAAATGGGACGCAGTATCTTTTCCAATGGGTGCTAAAAGGCTCCTGAGAAACGAATCTAGATAGACACAGTCTTTGAAGTGCGGGGTACGACATGTGCTCCTCCTTATATGCCACTCTTGAACATGGTCGAAAAGGCGAGTGGAAAAGGACTGACGAATTGAGGTCAATATCTTTTTTCCAGTGTTGAATCAGAGAGGTAGCTAGAAATATGAGAGGAACAATTAGCAAGCATCACGAAGATGGAATTAAATGTGGTGGGCTAGTCTACATACCACTTTGTAGCATCTCTAGTGAGCATGCATTGGAACAGATGAAAACAAATGAAGTCATCAGTAATGGAGTTGGATGAACACCACATGTGGAAGGAGTGAACATGATCAGTAGGATCCTTTGCAGAATTACCCTCAAACTTTGGGATATTTCAGCGAAGCTTACTTGGCATAGCATGCCAACCAGCATTGTGGTGTATTGGGTTGTTTATCAACTGGCTAAAATCTAGTAGACTTAAGCCATCAATGAAAGGGAGTATGCGAGTTTTCTGAACGTTTCATGAGATTACTCCTCTAGATGTGATCATTAGGGTAGAACTGGAGCCAACACTAGGTTGCGTTCCTACACCAGTTATCGGTTCAAACATGGTGACAATATGTGGTGAAGGAGGCTCAAAATCAACTGAACCAGGAGAAGAGTTGGTATGGGGACTCAGAGGGCTATGAACTTGAACCCATTGGGGAGGAGTAATATGCCTGAGTGGAAAATGCGGATGAAGCTATGAGAGTCTTTGTGACAAACACCTTGGTGGCACAATGCTGGTAAGACACATTGACATGAAAATGGTGAAGGGAGATCAAAAATATGACTTTGTCTCGATGAGGGGAGATAAATTTATTATGTTCAGTCTTAGCTTGGGGATGTAAACCAATCGCCCTTCACTTAAGGTGTGCTTGTGTGTGCAAATGTATTTATTGATTAAGCCTAGATTGTGTTTGTAAAAAAGAAAAAAGATTGTTGGAAATAAACTAAAATAAACAAAAAAACCATTACCTAAACCCCACCCAAATTAAATTTGCAAACATTGTGCTCGTTGGTGGTGAAATCGACTGAAAACACACTACAAAGTTCAAGGGATCTAAGATTCAGTGTGACTGGGATGAAATAACACTAGGCTACTGGAAAGTGGTGCAGCAACAAAAAAAACCAGAGAGGAGGATAGCTACAGAAAGATAGGGAGATGGATGTGAATCCTAGGGAAACCGATGGGACCCTAAGGCCAATGACCAAACAAGGTTTAATATGAAACCATGGATGAAAACAACCTATCTTTGGAGATCTAAAAGAAAAGGGTATAGATCTGGAAAATATGCCTGAAAGTGCTAGAGAAACTCAGACTTCTTACTCAGTTAAAATCCTATAAAGGTGGAAGCGTACTAGAAGCCCTAAAGGGATAAATTCCACTTTGACGAGTAAATCAGAGTAGATCAAGGCCTAAGCAGGATGAGATAGAGGTCAAACAACCCAACGCACAACTCTCGACAAAACCAAGAAACAGATCTAATAAAAACTCGGAAACACTAAAATCTCTGGTACTAAGCTATTTTTAGGGCGGATCATAGCTTTTGGGGTGAAATATGCACTCTAGACTCAAGATCACACTTTTTGGGCTAAAAAATGTGATTTTTGATCCTTGATTCCCGGTCGGAAAATCTGAGAAAAAATTATCGTCTTTGTCGCAACTCGTTCCTGTGATATGCGGAAAAGACCAGAAAAACTGCAGAAGTTAGAAATTTGACATATCTAGGGTTAGAAAGCTAGTAAATAACATTAAGAGTCTAAAAGAATAAGAAACCCTAACCTGAAAACTGAAGGTCACCCAAGTTTTTGGATCTGAAGTAAAAAAACAATGGAGTTGCCAAATTTGTTGTAGTGTTTTTGTCTCAAGGATGTATGAAAATAACCAATTATGACTGCGGATGACAAACAGTCCGAACAATATAAATGGCTACTAAACATTGTAGATTTGTAGCAAATGATAGAAGCAAAACCTAGCAAAGTCCTCACCTATGACATAATCATAGTTAAACAACAAAAAGAAATAGTAATAACTCCAATCATCCAATGGGAACCAGATATACAAAGAATATATTTTAGTATAACACCTATGAAGGGAACAAATAAATTTTACCAGTCCCCCTCTATGGGATTGGTTCTTGTCTATCCTAAAACATCTTCAGCTTGTGTAGTCTCTCTCCTCTATAATGTGAAAACCCAACAAATAAAATGTTTGAGCTTAATGGGAACTCAAATGGCAGAAAAATGGCGTGCGGCAATGAAAATAATAAGAGTTACAGCAATGAGTGCAACAACAAAAATAATCAAAAGTGAATAATGAATGGAAAACCCCTCTATTTGTAAAAAAATATTGAGTTATCCTCGAATAATGAGCAATAATAAAATATTATTAACCCCATTATTGGAATAACCACTTGGAATATTTTATTATATTTGGTCAGGAGGGAAAACGTATTTAAACTTTTATTTATAAAAAATAAAATAAATAAATGATTTATTTATCATCTCAAGAAATTGGTTAAGGAATAATAAATAAATAATGATTTATTTAATTATTCCTTAGGGATTTAGTCAAATTTGACAAGGAAGAATAACTAATTAGTGATTAATTAGTTATTCCTAGAGAGAAATAAGATAATTAATAATTTCTCTTTTGATTTTTCATAATTGGGTCAAATATGACAAGGAATAATAATTGAACAATGATTTAATTAATTATTCCGAGAAGAAAATAAAACAAATAGTGATTTATTTAATTAATCTTCATGGGTTTAATTATAAATTACATAACAAAGGTGGTTTATTAAGTTATTTCTCACAATGAAATCAATTTTACTATGTTAAAATTGACTTTACATGGTGTATTTTGATCCATCTAGTAAATTAGGCTAGATGATCAATTTTTGGTGATAACACTTTCATCAAAAGGGACTGAGTTAAATAGGGAGAGAGGGTGAAATATTTTTTCTTTAGCAAGTGAATCTAAGGGCCATTGAGGATAGAACCAATAGCCATAGGCATAGATTGCATCAAAACACTCTACCAACATCGTTGAGTTGTGGATCAGGTCAACAATGGTCTGATCCACCATTTCACCTTCCAGGAGGCACCTCACCATGAAAGGGAGTATTCAAATCACTAGAGGAAGGAGGTCAGCCGAAAATCGCGCAGACCCATCGAATCAATCGCATGGAACTCTACCGCTGACAGAAGGGTGATGTTTCTAAGTAGTAGTCAAGGTCGTGAGGAGGGTAATTTTGTGTGTTAAAATGAACATCGATCCATCTAATGGGTAGAGGTGTTAGATTGGTTTCAGCCTCTGATTCGTTTCAATGGAAGGAGAAAGGGAGTATGAGTGTTGCATGTTGATTAGTTGATATAGCCTCAGCATTGGTCGCATTGCCAAAACACTATCACAACAACTGTCTGAGCATAGAAAGGAGTTGATCATCCCCATATTGTTCCAGGTGCAAAGAAGTGGACATAGACTATTATTTTTACCATAGCATCGGTCAAGGACCCAACCATGGTCCTCTTCAAGTGCATGCCAAAGTATTTGTTTCATTACATTAGATAAATTGATCTCGCTACATCAAGATCACTCACACATTAGTCATAGAGGCAAACACACCGTGTTTTTGTGGAATCGAGTAAATTATATTTCATCAAAAGATTTCATGGTGGGTCACCATAATTAAATAAAGTAATGCTATGCCTTTTTTAGTTATATAGTATGTTTCATTATGTGGTCGGATTGGTGTAGAGGTTTATCATTGTCGAATATATTCTTATACCTATACATTTGAAACCTCTAACATCAAATTCAATGTCGCACATGATTCATTGATCACTCGCAAGGGCATAATTATTGGGTCCACAGACTCTTGATTAGCCTATGAAGATCTAAGCCTTTACCTGAAAACTGATTCTCTTTCCATCTAGACATATTTTCTGCTCAAAAATCTCAGTGTTGAAGCATGAAAGTTGGCAAGTTATGGACTCAACCATGTTTATAGTTTGAAAATTTTGATTGGTTTTAGCATTTGACAAGGGGTTTGTCAAATTTTGGAGTTTGAAGATAGAGAGGAGATTTTGTGTTAAAAAAAAAGGGGAATAGGAAAGGAAGGAGGTGGTACAATCATCTTACAATTACCAATCAAGTTTGTATTTACCTTATCTTGGGGCGAAATCCATTGAAGAATTAGTGTATTCATGCTTTGGTATGAGGGGAGATGGGACTTTCCCTAGAAAACACTTATAAATTTTTGGACAAAATTCTAGATAAAATAAAAGAAGCATGGGGCCTTTTCTTAGCAATACCACTTTATAATAGAATAGCGCATCTTTCTCAAAAATGGTCTATGCGATTATGCAACAAAAATTCCCCTGGGAAGTGAAGGAAGGACAGGGAAGAGGAGCTAAGTTCTTCACACATGGATCTTAATTGCAATGAACAAAGTGAACCATAGATCATCAGAATTTGGAGGAATTAGACACATGGCTATTAGAGGTGGGGCAACTAGAATGGAGGAAAATCAGTTGGAATCTCAAGCCATCAATGCTTGCATTAATACAACCCAAACTCTCGGAGCATCCTTGTGAAGAGGTCAAGCTCACAATTGCTTCTTGTCTCAGCAAGATCATAGCTTTAACATCCCGAATATTGTCTTACAATAATTATCTTATGAGGGAGATATTGTAGTTGATAGTGGAAGGCCTTAAAGGGTTGAATGACATCATGCTTCCTACCTTTTAGAACTGATGTATAAATATTAAAAGTCATGGCAGAATTCAACTTTGGCACATTCATACCGAATTTGGAATGTGATGAGTTGATATTTTAGTTGCTCCATAACTTTTACACTAGTATTACATTAGCTCATTTAGACCATTTCAATACAAGCATGCAAAATATTGTGTCTCTATTATTAGAAGGCCATACTCACATATGCAAGATACTAAGATGTAAGTTGTTGACAATTTGGAGGAAGGACCACAGGGATCCTATGATCTAGTCGAGAATTTTTTCAGGAAAAACATAAAATTACTCAAAAGGGTGCTCACTACGAAGGAGTTGATAAGAATTGATGGAGGAAGCAAGAACAAAATATGCATCAATAATGAACTAATGATGAGAGGACTATGCTTTATCTGCAAGAGACCTTGGGCCCTTAACCATTCATGTCCAGGTGATAAGAGGAAACAAGGGCAGATCATGAAGATTCATCCATAATTGGTTTCACCGGTTTTTAAAAGAGAACCTATGAAGGATCCAAGCAAACAAGTACAAATGGTGATCAACAACACCATGTTTTTAAGAGAAACTTACAAGGTAGGTCGATGATAATCAATCAACTTGACAAAGTAAATCGGGAAAGGAAGGAGGGAATTCCTCCTGATGATGAGGTAGTTGAGTCTATAGATATCCACGAGAACATCCATAAAGAGTATGGGCAATCAGGTATAGATAACAGTCCACCAATACATCCATGTTTGACAATCAAAGAGGGTGGATAACTTATCCCCACATGTGAAAAAGGCTAGGAAGAAAACATTCTAGGAGAACCAAATGATGAGCCAATAATAATAAACCGACATGATTAGCATGATCATGCAGGATATCATGACAAATATAGTATGTAGGATAAGCCATTTCTGGAGGGTCAAACAAAGTTTCAAGTTAAAGTTGTGGTCATGGGGCATCCAGTGCAATCAAATATAGAGATATTCTG
This sequence comes from Pinus taeda, assembly GCA_000404065.3. Lineage (NCBI taxonomy): Eukaryota > Viridiplantae > Streptophyta > Pinopsida > Pinales > Pinaceae > Pinus > Pinus taeda. The sequence goes on from APFE030163162.1 coordinate 17,517, forward strand.
CAGGGCACAAGAATTTATAGTAGAGCACTTTTAGCAAAGGATCATGCATTTCAAGATAGATCTTACAATGTTGAAGTAGAGATTCGAGATAGCCTGATACATTGTCTTATAGGGGAATAGAAAATTTGAGGACCTCATAGGGGTATGTGTTGAATAAATGACCCATTTGTCTAGTGTTGACGAATGACTCAAGTCCCTCACAAGGAAAAAAGAGGAGTGTATTTGGGAGTTACAGAGCAGGCCTCTACAAGAGTACATAGATAAGGCTTGTAGCTCTACAAAACTGCCATTATACATTGGGGATAGTAAGGAAGAGCTATACAAATTGATCATGATGGGTGATCGGGTGGAGCAACATGAGTTGAGCATTAGGCAACATCAACATGGTAGATTTATTCCATGTGCAGGGACGCATGCATTATATACTTCCCATGAGATGGATTTACGAGAGATTATGAGTTGGAACTCTATTAACGGGATACTCTTAACTAAGGGCATATTGCAAATTGGGCCATCAAGCACAAGCAATGATGGAGGGCTGAGGTGGTGTCATAACCAACATGTCCTAGGACTTAGGTGGCATTAGGATCTAGGAGAATCCATTGGGGGTAGGATTGACCAAAGGATTGTTTTGGATTCAGGTATCGATGGATCCATTCATGATCATTTAGAATGGAGGCATGGAATAACACATTGGGTTGTATGCGATCTTGGTATCAATATGAAAACGTTTATTTTGTGGATAGCGTCGATTACCTGAGGGAAAACAATCTTTGGGTGAGAGAATTTGTAATATGTATATATATGTATATATATATCTGGATATGGTCAAAAGGGTGGAATCTTCCCATGGTATTTAATGTGGCAGTTTCCCATGTCATTGGCCCATGGTATTTGCCTTTGTTTTTCGAGGGAAAACAATAAAATAAAGTCTCTAAAGAGTCAATCAAGCCTATAAAAGGGGATAGGAGAGTTATTTATCTATTTGGATTTTGTTGTGAACTTGGCAAGGCTAGTTCTAGTTCATCCTAGGTGTGAAAACCCATGGGAGTAATTTGTGTAGTGGATCCATCTAGGATCTACGATTGTGCTTCAATATATTTAATTTCTTTGTTGATGGGCAGCCATACATGCCAAGGCACGACCTTTAGTAGGTCTTGTGTGGGCATGTAATTTTGTTTCTATTTATTTACATAAAGAAGAGGATGCATTCTTAGATCTTTATTGTGTTAGGTGTTTTTAGTGCAATAATTTCATTAGAACACCTAGAGCATACCATATCTCATTAAAATTTTGATGTTGGGATATTACAGGATTCAATCATGCAATATTTGCATGTTAGTGGAGCCCTATAAGCCAAGTAGACTTTCTTCATGGTTTTTCTAATATTTTGAAAAAATTATCACCATTAAACAATAGGGTTAGGGTCCATTGCAAATTATTCTTTTTAAATGAAATAGTCAATGAAGACTACTTCCATAATTAAGGATAATTTGTATAAGTTCAAAATATAGATCCAAATATGCATATACCAAATAAATGGCTAACATGCATGCATATATATAGAAGTGGATTACAAATGCTTCTTTTGTGGATAGAAGTGGATTGCCTGAGGGCAAACAATATTTGGGTAGGAGGATTTGTATATGGTCAAAATGGACGGAATCTTCCCATGGTATTTAATGGGGCAGTTGCCCATGGTATTTGCCTTTGTTTTTGGAGGGAAAACAATAAAATAAAGTCTCTAAAGAGTCAATCAAACCTATAAAAGGGGATATGAGAGTTATTTATCTATTTGGCTTTTATCATGAACTTGGCAAGGCTAGTTCTAGTTGATCCTAGGTATGAAAACCCATGGGAGTAAACTGTGTAGTGGATCCATCTAGGATCTACAATTATGCTTCAATATATTTAATTTCTTTGTTGATGGGCAGCCATACATGCCAAGGCACGGGCTTTAGTACGTCTTGCGTGGGCATGTAATTTTGTTTTGTATTTATTTACATAAAGAAGAGGCTACATTCTTAGATCTTTATTGTGTTATTTGTTTTTAGTGCAAGAATTTCATTAGAACACCTAGAGTGTACCATATCTCATTAAAATTTTGATGATGGGATATTACAGGAATCAATCATGCAATATTTGCATGTTAGTGGAGCGCTATAAGCCAAGTAGACTTTCTTCATGGTTTTTCTAATATTTTGTCAAAATTATCACCATTCAACAATGGGGTTAAGGTCCATTGCAATTTATTCTTTTTAAATGAAATAGTCAAAGAACACTACTTCCATAATTAAGGATAATTTGTATAAGTTGAAAATATAGATCCAAATATGGATATACCAAATAAATGGCTAACATGTATGCATATAAACGTAGTATTTATATTTCTCGTAATGTGTTTTTAATGGGGGATTAGCCAAAAAATATATTCCACCATTCCCAACATAGCGTCATCTACAATATCCTAGCACGAAAGAAATAACCAAAATTGCTTCTCTAGAAGGCTTTGAGAAGATGGAAACTTCGAAAGGAAAGACAATTTCAAGAGGAGCAACTGCTTTTAGGAGGTAATGAGACAATAGGTGTTTTACTTGAATTGTTATTAGAGTTTTAAATATTGTGACGAGGGATTTTCATTATTTTTAAGTATTTTTAGAAAATATTGACATCTTGAAAATAAAAATAGAGATGTAGTTAGAGTAAAAATAATTGGGAAACAATCATGAGACGTCATGGCTTATTGAGGAGGACATCATAGATTGCTTAGAAAGATTTTTGAGTTTAGCACACTGATAAATAAATTCTAAAAAATGGTATTTTGGACAATAGCTTGGCAAGGCCACAATAAGTGGTGTCTAAGAGGAGCTATGGCCACAATGTGTGGGTGTATAAGAAGAATAAATCCTTTGAAATAGTACAGTAAGTAGTTGTCTCTTTAAAAGTCTATGTACATTATTTTTAATGTGAGGACAATAGCTTGGCAAGGCCACAATAAGTGGGTGTCTAAGAGGAGTTATGGCCACAATACATGGGTGTCTAAGAAGAATAACTCTGAAATAGTACAGTGACTAGTTGTCTCTTTAAAAGTCTATGTACATTATTTTTATTGCGAGGACAATAGCTTGGGAAGGTCACAATAAGTATGAATCCTATATAAAGGATAAAGACTCCCCATCGAGATATATAAAGTCTTACTTTGTAATCAAGCTCTGCTCTATTGGAGGTTTCCCCCTCGAAGAGGCAAGTAAACACTGCTTTCATCTCTTAATAATAAAATACTTCTTGTTTTTCTCATATTGTTCTATGTTCTAGGTTGCATTTCCTTGGATATTTGGTATTCTGGAATTTCTCGTAGGTCAAGAGCATAACAATTTATGAGTGGTACATGGAGCCTTTTCCAATGGTTTTTAAAACTATCATTCTCCTTCAACATACCATGTGTGGTTCAACAAGTGCAAGGTTATGTTATGATTGTGACACCTTGTTAATATTTGAAATATCTTGCAAGCTCTTCTTTGCGAAGTATACACGAATTTGATCATCCCATCACATTTGTCTTTCTATAATCCTTGGTTTTACTTCAAACATGTGAATAGATTTTATTGAGACTTGTATATTCAAGATGCCAACTATTGACATGACTTTGATGGTGTCTTGTGCTAATAATTACAAATCATAGATAAGCTTACATAACACAATGCCTTAATTTGTGGATGAGATCATCAAGGCTACCTTTATTCTTGAAATTTTAAAAATGACTACAATACTTACAATCTCAAACTCCTTCCGAAAAAACAAAATCGTACGGATCAAAGGAAGGGCTTTATGAAACCTATTTTCAACTTGAAACAAAATATAAGGAGGGAGGCCATAGGTTCTCCACCATCCAAGCTTAAGTTCAAATGAATGGTTTGTAAAGTAGTATGAGAGATTCATCACAACTAATTTGAGGGGTAAATCCTCCAATTTTGAAAATTGTTTTTCCTTAAAAATATCTTCAATAGCCACCAAATATCTATAATAGTAATCTTATTATGAATCGAGCTAATATTATTACATGAAAACACTTGATACTAGATAAGACTATATACATTTTTAATAACATTAACCACCAAAAATGCATTTCTAAAAGAATAATAAATAAAGTGATTCTATTAAAATAAATTCTCAAAAAATTAAAAAAAAACATTAATTAACAAGACTACCAAAACCAAAATATCTTACATAGACAAAAATATTATTATCTTACATAAAAAGACCTTATTATTAGTAATAATTAAAAAATATACCACACATACACTAGATTTTCCTTCGGAAGTATAGAGTTACATGTGATACCTATATTTAATGCAAGATTACCTTATTATTAATAATAATTAAAAAGTATGCCACATAGACCAGATTTTCATATAACCATACTAGATTCTCCTTCCGAAGTATAAAGTGACATGTGATACCTAAATTCACATGGTATAATTCCACCAAGAAAAAAGGTTGCTTGCAAGATTATGCTAAAGGGTCAGTGAGTCCCATGATAAAATAAAAGTTATTGAACAGTCACAAATACTAAAAAAATCACATTTATGATTAAACACTTCAATCTCAAAAAGAATAACTCCTCTGCCCAACATGGCATCCACAATATATCATCCTCATGACGCTGGTCTTTGCATGATTGATGATGTCATTCATGTAAATGGTTGGGAGTGTATATGGTTTTCAAATCCGAGTTTGGAGTTTGCCTACTTCTATATAAGGCACGCTATGCAATTGTATTTCTCACCTCTTGCTTACAGAATTTGCCCTACTCTAGTTCTAGGTATGGTTGTATATTTCTAATCTGTGAGATATCATTGATTTGCTCATATTCTATGTCCACGTTAAGCATTGATTCACAGTAACTTATCAATGCCCACGTTATGTATTGTTGAACTGAAGCCGTTTTTTTGCAAAAGTGGGAATCTTGTTGCCTTTGAAGATGTTCCAGTCTCAATATTCGTAAGCCAACAACATGAAAGATTTACTACAAGCAGGGCATAATGTCGGCGGAAATAACTTAAGACAAAAAAAATTGTGTATTGTCTTAGATATTGTCTTTAAGCGGGTGTCTCAAAAATTATTGTCTTAAAAAATAGTGTCTTAAATATTATCGCCTTAAAAAATATTGTCTTAAAGTATATTGTTTTAAATATTATTGTCTTAAAAAATATTGTCTCTATAAAGGGAGTATATAACACAACAATTATTGTCTCTTAGGAGACAATTTCATTTTTATCTCACTGGAGACAATTTCATTTTCGTCTCTCTAAAGACAACACTTGGATTAGAGAAAATATGTCTTTAATACTAGCTATTGTCTCTCTAGAGATGATAAAAATTTATTTAAAGATCACTTTTGTCTCTTTAGAGACAATATAAAACAAACAATGTAAACTTTGAAACGGGAACTATAAACTCAAAACGGGAACTCTGGCCCAGAAACCCCAAAAAAACATCAAAAACAGTGCTAAAAACGAAAAGTGTGTATACTGGAACGATGTTTTTTTTTAGGTGCCAATTTTGAACGTGTTTAAAAAATGGCAGTGACTACGAAATTTACTACGAAATTTTCGTGCAAAATATAACTTCAAAACGAAAGTGATGCTACTGGAATAACGTTTTTTTTTAGGGTCAATTTTCAAACCTTTTAAAAAATGCTAATAAAACCAATTTTTTATGTCTCAAACAAAGTTAATTTTTAAGGAAAAAACACATTAATGTTTCTGGTAGAATATCATTTTCCTTTCCTAAGTATAAATTTAACATGTTTTCAACCACACCATGCTAGATACAAAAGAAATTGAATTTTTTTCAACTATA
>APFE030163164.1:0-17558 GCA_000404065.3 Pinus taeda
GCAACCTCTGACATATACAGAGCAAGATGACATTTTTCTTCATATTTTTTTATAAGGCTATGCAAATGGCATTTTCATTGTTTTTTATAACTCTTGTGTGCATGCCCTGTCATCACTTTCTTTTTTGTTTTTTGTTTTGTTTTTTTTTTTTTTACCATGTTTTCTTTTGCATTTTGTTGTGTTTTTATACATGATTTGCTGTGTGACAAAGTGTTAGGGTTTTAATCATGTAGCATGGGGAAAAGTTAAGATTTGGATGGTTAGAAAGAGCTAGGGTGAGATAGAATTTTAAAGGTAGGGTTTGTAAGTTTAATTTACACATGAGATTAATAAAAATGACATATAAACACATGTGATTACCAATGGGAAATGAAAGGAGGAAAATATGAGGAAAAACTGCCTTGAAAACAAACGAACCGCCAAAACATTAAGCTAGCAAAACACCAATCATTCCTCCATGGATTTCTTGCATGAGATTGTGATTGAAATCCTCCTTTTGAATCATCAAACCACCACAAAACACGTAGGGGAGACATACCTCGGCAAATATGGATGAGTTTGAAGAAGGTTTGCTGATCAAATGATTTTATATGGCCTGAAAACCACGCGCTGCCCAGATGTCCGCGCGCCTCTCCCAAATGTCCGTGCACTGCCCAGGTAACCGCGCGCATGCAAATTCCTGTGTAAATTTTTCTCTCTCAGAGCCGCGCACCGCCCAGGTAACCGCGCACCTCTCCCAGATGTCCGCGCGCACTCCCAGGCACTGAAATTGCTGGATGCTGCCCGAAATTGTCTCCTTTGCCTTTGTCTTGTAAATTCTTAGTTGACAAATGCACAATGAGAGTCTTTGAAGAGGGAATTAACCTTTATATGCTTCCATTTAAAAAAAAATTAAACTCAAAAACCCACTTTATAATGTTTATACTTTGACATTCTTTTTCACACTGTTTTGGAGTCATTTTGTCCTGAAATGAGCTCTTTTTATGCGTTTGACTTCGTTCTTTTTGCAGGTTGACCATCTGACGAACTGTGAAGAAGGAACCAGGGTTGTTGCCGACACTTTAGCAAAATTTCTGAGAATTTCTTTATTTTTACAAATTTGTCATGATCCTTGGACTTAAAAACAGAGTTTTTAAATCCAAGGCATAAAATGATCTATAGCTGATGAAAGTAACAATGAAACACATGTACATAGCTCCTTCTGGCTTGCTGGGCACTCATTGACCTTGACTCGTGACCTTGACATAATTTTAACTCAAAACCCTAGACCTAAGACCATGGGACCTCAAGACAAAATAACGACAAATATGACTCAGTTACATTGTAGTATGACCTCATCCAGCAAAGCCAAGAAGGGAAAAATGACTAGCTTCCTCCATTCAGTGTTATGGCATGCCTAGCGGGATGCAAAATTGACACTGATGAGACACCTAACCATGCATATGCAAAGAGCAATTGATCACTGATGGAGGGCTTAAGACCGACACTAACACCTTGCTCAGAAAATTATGAAACTTTAGCTCCCAGATTTTCCACCAAAACCCACCAAAACCGAGGAAGAGTTTGGCCTAGTTCAGATCCCTGAAAATTGACCCGCATGGAGCACATCCTTCTCCTCAAGCTGGCAAACTCGGTCTGTCTGAAATGTGCTGGGAAAGCTCTCCAAATCTACCCCAACCACTAAGATGTTGTCCCCTATGGATTTCCACCCTTCTCCCAATTGATCCCAGCGCTGTAGCTCTCTCCCTCAACTCCCACATGAGCCTAGTCTGGCCCTCTGCGCAGTCATCCAAGGCTGTAATTCGAACTGCTCAAATGCAACAACCTCTTGCTCCAAAACTCCTCCCAAAGGCTGGTCTATTGATGTAATCCAACTCTCCAAGTTTCTCCGGCAAATGTTGCCTGGATGAACCCCCATTCACAACTGCGTGTTTCCCTCCCTGCATGATCCAGAAATACGTTCTATTAGTCTGTGGGCCGCGTGGAGTGGCCACAAATCTTCCCCGGTGCTCCTTGAGGCAATCTGAAAATGCCTTCCTAGGGTGGCACTCGTAGTCCACCAAAGGTAAGGTTGAATCTCCCGCCTGAGAGACTTGTGGCTAAACAACTAGCTGACTCGGCTAAGCAACTTGAGCAAACACAAGTGAGTTCGATGTGCAAGTGTGAATGAATGCCTCAATTGAGGAGCTCTTCCTCCTTATAACTTCGTGGGCCTCCTTTTCCCCCATGTGGGCCCCTCCACAAACCATACGATTTCCCCTCCAAGGCAATTCGAATTGCCCAAGTGCCAAGTGCGTTTTCCCATGTGGGTGGTCCCCACCTTCCACTAACAATTTAATCCATCCTTCCTTTCTCCTAAGTCCCTAAGTAAAAATGCTTGGGTTCTTTTACTTATCAAAATTTTATGCAAAATTGTGGAGAGACCAAAACTTGTTACAAATTTATTTGGGAAGGGACATGACAAACAAATGTGGATTTAATTCCAGAACATCATTCTTCTAATGTCAACCACAAAAATCTACAAACAACAATATCAATATCATTGGCAAGTAGATTGAACTTTAATAATTGATCTTGGAAATTCCAACTCTGGTAAATAATTTTGATCCCAACAATGATTGTGGCTGAAAGATGACAGACTCGATCTTCCACTCAATAACTTGCTCCAAATGAAGCACTCAACCTCTTAAAGAGGAGGCAACTCGACCTATCCAAGAAGGAAGACTTGACCTACTAAAGGAAGGTAATTGACCCCCAATAAATTATGGTACTCGACCTTCTTAAGAAAATTTTGACAAATAAATGTCAGCTTGGCCCTTGAAGAAATAACGACTCAACCTCCCAATTTGTCTTTGGAAAAAAGATCTCAATCTCAACACCTAAAGAATTGCTCCCAAATCACCTGCAATGAAGTACAAATGAGAAACTTGAATGATTTCTCCTCAAGTCAACTAGGGTGGCACTCAAAGTCGAATGTAGCGGAAGAACCAGCTAGGGTGGCACTCGAAGTCCATTGAAACCAACAAGAAAGCCTCGCCTAAACCCTTCGTGCTAGACTCGCTTGAGCCCCACTCAACCATCAAGAAAATAATCATCAATCAGAATGAATGGTAAATGGCCTTCTCTCCCCTTTTATAAGACTTTGCTAGATCTTCTCCAATCTTCTAGAAATCTTCTTTTTATTATTTTATTGATAATCTAATTGTGCATTTTTCCTTCTTTTCTCCATGTGACTTTTGCCCCTTTTTATTTACCCATTAGATAAAAACACTTTCCCCCCTTTTATTTAATAAGTGACATTTTATTTACTAATTAAAGTAACTTATATCCCCAGAAAATGCTTAAGTTGCCACCATGATCACACTGACCACCCAAAGCGCCTTTTCGTCATCATGTCTTGTAGATATTTTCGTCCCGATTCCAACGAGCTATTACACTAAGGTGTTTCTCCAAATAATTAGCCCCAAATAGTACCTTAAGCGTAAGTAACTAAAATATGCCCGATAATAACTTTGTTTTAGAAAAATCGTTAGAATGTAATAGAACCAAGATCGAATTGTGCAGGATTGATTTTGATCATGAAAATGGCAAGCGATCACAGTTGGACCCTAATAAACACGTCAAAACTCTCTGGGCCCACCAATAATGCAATCCCGCTCCTGTGACCTCGTTGACATAAGCTTTGGAAATCTCTCCTAATCTCATTACAAGGTAATCCAAAAATTGGGGACATTATAGTGTAGGTGTGCATTGCTTTCCTTGTAGTTGCGATACTTGGTCTGTCTCTGGAGACTAATAAGGAGCTTCCTCTTGGGAGTCTTTTATGCCCTCTAGATTATGCACTTGTCTTTTCTTCTTTCTTGTCTTGGGATATCTCAATATCCTTTTGGGCTTTCATATCTTATTCTAGTAGGTTCATTTGAAATGACTGTAAAATGTGTTTGGGTTAGATTATTCTTCAAAAGCGAAAACAATGTTATGAATGGACATGCATCTTATCATAATCTAGACAGAGTTAGGCACTTTGTCTAGGCCATAGTTGGTTTATTTTCTAATTTGTTTTGTCTAGTTTGTATTTGTGAGTCACCCTATTCTCTTTTGCAAAGATATATGGAATCAATTTATGTCATCCTGATTGTGTTTGCGACCATAATAGGCATAGATCAAATCATATACTTGATCAGTGTAGTGCCAACTTGCCAATACGTATAAAATCCCTCGATATGCAACCATCCCCATCTTCATACAACCAAATATTCTAGTATGGTGCATGTCAAGGGTTTTTATACCTATCGATGCCACATTGTTCAGGGTTTTGATTTGTTGCTAGTTTACTAAGAATGGGAAAAAACCAAAAGTGAAATTGTCATCATCTAAATATACTTGCTTAACATGTGTAGACAGTGATTTAAACCTCTATAAGTCATTGTTTAGGCATTTACAACATATTTTATTTAGTGCTTAATGTTAAAAAACAAGTGTGCCTTTGACAATGTATTTAGGGTTTGATGTTCAAATTTAATAGTTCTTCATGCTTTGACCCATTTCATGCTCTCTTTTATGTAAATAAACAAATATGCATAACAAAATGAAATATTATATATGACTTAGATGGGTTAAACGAATTAAAAGTGCCAAAACTCTATTTTTGCTTCTCCAAAGATACTAAATCTTGCCATCTTCTAAATTGAAATGGTTTATCTTGTGTTTTAACTTTTTACTCATAATAAATTGAAGTTAGAAATGAGTACCGAAATGTAAAATATGATTTTTTGGATTATTTACAGGGTAAGTCATTAATTCATAGTCAATATTGATGAATATTAGTTGCAACCAACCAAATTTTCATGATTTTTAACAATCCACTTAGCACTCATTTCATTGGGTTATGCTCAGAGGGGTGAAGAAGTAGCATTGATACCAGTAAAATAAATTGCATAGAATCAATCATTGTTAGTTTTTCCAACAAATTAACATTTGGTATTTAATTCCAAACATCAAATCACTGAATAAACACGCAACTAGGTTCCTAACAAAAGTATTCAACCAAAGCAAATAATGATCTAAATCACATGAATCACAAACATATTTCTGACCAACAAATCAATTTATCATTAATAAAACTCATTACCTACTTGGGCTCCTGTCCTGGGATAATGGCCCTATTGAGAAAATACAGATTACAATATTCAGGATCTGATCCAACAAATCTGCTCTCTGTTGCAGATCTAAATCTCCAACCTCTTTACACTCCCTTGGACCCAACATACGCTCACTGAGATACCAGTCTCAATCTTGTGCTGTTGTTGTGTCTTCTCCCTCTCCCTAACCTTGCTTTTATAACTTTACATTGCGCCAAAACCCTAATCCTAACTCCAACCCAAATCTCAAAGTGAATGATGACTGAGATTAGATCTTGTTTCACTTGAAATTGATGGCTAAGATTAAAACTTATTCACTAAAGTAAATTACTTTCCTTTTCCTAAGTTTTATTAGCTCAATAAGCAAACATATTAATATTTGTTTTTCCTTAAGTTAGACTTAGGCTAAGTTACATCAACAACTTGCTTAACCAAGAGCAAGTGTTCTAAGTAGATGTGGGCGACTTCTGCACGCCTAGACACAAGGCCTGTGCAGAAGTACATGCCCGAGCTACAGACTTCAACACTCTCTCTTAGCGAGGGAGGTACTTCTGGAAGAATCTCCTCCACCCGGATCTGTTTCCAATCCCACCCTGCCATCTTTTGCTGTCGTTGCCCCCTCTGAACCAAAAGACTTCCTTGCTACTTGCTTTGGAATCTGCATTGAAAACCCGTTTCTCCCAATCATGCTCCTAGGAGGCTGTTCTCAAGTATTCATCAATGTTAGCTCATACCAACTGTCCTTGACAAATCTGGAAGAGGCCTCCTACCCATCTTTCAGAATAGAAAATTGGGTCCCCCGTCTTAACTTAGTCTTTAGAGCCTCTTGCTCAATCTTTGTCACTAACGTTGATCCTGTGCTAAGTCCTTCTAACACTGCTATGGGTTTGTCTCGGTCCTTTGAGACAACCATGAACTTTGCTTCCAATCCTCCGATTGGCACGATCTCCTTCTCTTCGAGGATTGACCTCTGCTAATTCTGTTGGCAAGCTTGGTGCTGTCTTTTGTACCATGCTCTGCCGTTTGAACCTTACCGACACTTTTACTCACAACTTGTTGCGGGATATCCCCTGCCCAACGACTCCTTGTTGGGCCATAGTGCCATTGAAAGCAAAGTGCCACAAGACGTTATAGTCAGGGACAAATGGTTCACACAAACCTTTTCGGGACCTTAGCTGAACTTAGTCCTCGATTGCTTGCATCAACCAGTAACTGCTAGCCCACTCTCGACACGCCTCTGCATTGTGGTTTTGTGTGTTGATCAATAACTCTAGCCGCTTTCTTGTGTGCTCAGACAGTTGGCTTAACAAAGACCTTGTACATTCTTGGCGCACTTCCCTCGACTAGCGGCCTCAACTTGCACTGCACACAACTCCCTTAACCTTGGTGACTATCCTTCATGACACGACCAACCGTTGTACCACTTGTGGTTGACTGCTCAACCTATACAAGCTATTGTTGTTGCACACACCTCCGTTTGTGTGCTCCACTAGCTTGGGCTAGCCTTTCTCTGCAACCCATGTCTATCTGCCCTCGTCAGCCACTATCTTTGCGCGACCACTCTCGGTCAACACTGCTCCTAGTGCCAGCGACATGGTCTTCTAGTCACGACCCTAAGCCGCAACCCTGCTGTCGTCTCAACTTCGCTACCTTCCTACCCCCACTGACTGATACTCACACGGCTCCGGTGGTTGCAGGGTTATTGCCTACAAGTCTGTTTGTCTTTGCGCACTATTGGGATGTTTGGTTGCATCACGACACACCTTTGCTTTAATACCATGTTAGTTTTTCGAGCAACCCAATGCTCGGTATTTAATTCCAAGCAATAAATTACTGAATAAACACACAACTAGGTTCCCAACAAAAATATTTAGCGGAAGCAAATAACAATTTGAATCACATGAATCACAAACTGACAAACATATTTCTACTCAATGAATCAATTCATGATTAATAAAACTCATAACTTACTTGGGCTCTTGTCCTGGGATAATGACCCTATTAAGAAAATACAGATTACAATATTTTGGACCTGATCCAGTAGATCTGCTCTCTCTTGCAGATCTAGGTCTCCAGCCTCTTTGCACTCGCTTGGATCTAACACAAGCTCATTGAAATATTGCTCTCAATCTTGTGTTGTTGTTGTGTGCCTTCGCCTTCTCCTTGGCCTTGCTTTTATAACTTTACATTGATCTAAAGCCCTAATCCTTACCCTCACTCTAATCTCTATGTGATTGACGTCGAGATTAGATCTCGCCTCACTTGAGATCAACGGCTAAGATTAAAACTTATTCGCTAAAGTAAATTACTTTACTTTTCCTAAGTTTTATTATCTCAATAAGCCAACATATTAATACGTGCTTTTTCCTAAGTTAGCGTAAGTTACATCAGCAACTTGCTCAACTTAGAGCAAGTGTTCTAAGGAGATGTGGATGAGTTTTGCACGCCAAGACACAAGTCTTGTTCAAAAATACCTTCCCAAGCTACAAACTTCAACAATCATCAACCTTGGGGCTTATCATGTGGTCCCACTCGTAACCCATGTTCAAATTGGAGCTAGAAATGAGCTCCAAAATGTAAGATATCATTTTTGGGATTGGCTCAAGCATGTTTAACTGTGGATTTTCCCCCACAATCAAGATATTTAGCTTACTACCCCATTTGTAAAACCTTAGCAAATAGTGTGTTGTATGAACTATTTAGCTAGAGCTCCCTAAACTATTCAGTTTAAATCTCCAAAATGTTTCAAATATAAGTTGTGGACATAATTTGTAAATCTACACATGGTCTATACAAGTTGTCTAAGATCCATAAGTGACTAGGCACATGTACATCTACATATGCTAAACCTTAAGTTTGGGTCCCTGTGGCAATTAACCATCATGTGACATCTCACCATTGCTAACCCCATTACCTTGGTTGCAATGTGTGAACTATCTGTAATAACACTTAGCGTCAAGTTGTGACTTGTCATGCCACCTTTGCTTACCATTGGCCCTATGTTAAAGCCTCTAGTCTTTGTCTTGATGTGAAATGTGGATTGGAGATATGTGAAGTCAGGTTAAGGATGGATTAGTCTTTCCCTTTGTCCTCTACCCTAGGGGAAAGTAAGTGTATAGATATGACTTTCCATTGGCCCTTTGTTAAAGCCTCAAGTCTTGGTCTTTATATGAAATGTGGATAGGAGGTATGTGAAGTCGGGCAAGGATGGATTAGCCTTGCCCTTTTCCCTTTGCCCTTTGCCCTATGGGAAAGTAATTGTGGAGGAATGTGGGGGGAGAAGAATAAAGTGTGGGAAAAGCTAAGTGGAGGGAGAAGAACAAAGTGTGGGAAATCTAAGTGGAGTGGAGGCAAGTGAAGGAAGGAGGATGTCGATTACCTCCATTCTACGGGGAAGTGAAGTGTAGAGATGAAAAGGGAAGGAATATGAGGAAGTAGAGTAGAACAATATTGGTGGAGGCATGTATGGATGGGAAGAGTGGATCACTTTTTCCCTTTGCCTCAAAGGAAAGAAAAGTGTAAAGTGTGGGAAGGCAAGGCAACACAAGTATGGGAAGTTAAGAATATAAACGCAGTTAAGTGGAATGTAAAGCAAAAGGGAATGGTGGGAAGGGAAGAGTGTGGTAGAGAGAAAATGGTGGGAGGAAGGAGTGCGAGGGCAGAGAAAGGATTCTATATCCTACTTTTTGCCTTGGAAGGGAAGGGAAGGCAAATTCAGAGGGGAAGAAAAGGAAAGTAAGGATGGTTGGGAAGGTGTTGAGGGCTTTGGACGATTAGGGGTGGACCTATAAACTGCCCAAAATTTTAGAAACAAGGGACTTGAGTCCAAGAGTTTAGTAGGTAAAAAGGGGCTTTGAAGGATATTAATAGGCTTAAGGAAAACATAACTATAAGTAGGATAATAAGTTTGCCAGTATTTGTGCATAAAAGCAAAAATGTTAGTTTTCAAACTTCTGTGGGTTTCTTCTGTATATGGAGATTTTGGATTTTCCATAGTAGTAATCGAATTTTGTCGATGTTTCAAATCCAAAAGAGGATCCATCATCAAGAGAATGTTTGAGGAAAGATGAGACAAGCGGAGGAATAAATAAATAATAAAAAGACACAAAAACAAAAACCATAAATGGTCGACTAAAACCTAAAAATATAAAATCCAAACTAATATTATAATGTGTAATAATCTAATACTTATTATATTTAATTATGTAATATGATTAATGAGAATAATATAATAAAATATAATAATATAATAATAATTAAATAATTTATTATTTTTAATTATGTAATATGATTAATGTTAATTATATTTTTAGTTTTTAGCCGACCATTTATGGTTTTTGTTTTTTTTTGTGCCTTTTTATTATTTATTTATTCCTTTGCTGGTCTCATCTTTACTCAAACATTGTTCTGATGATAGATCCTCTTTTGGATTCGAAACGTTGACAAAATTCAATTACTACTGTGGAAAATCCGAAGTCTCCATATACAAAAGCAAAAATGTAGATTTAACATAGAACACTTGTAATAAAATCATGACAAAGTATCAGTAATCTTAAATAAGACCAATTCAAATGACACTACATAATTTTATTTACCCCTAATTCTAGGCTAAAAAAGCACAAACGATTATCAAACAGCAATATCACAAAGTGTTCAATGTTCATAATGGGAACAATTGGGCAAACCAAATTGCACATCGTTGTTATCAGTTCACAAATATAAAAGGGACTATTAGTATGTGTAAATAGTATATTGGTAAAAATTGGGACATACTAGGAGTAAATGAGAATATACATATATGAGCAAATAATACATTGGTAAAAAATTGGGGCATATGAGGAATAAGTAAAAAATTAGTATTTATATATGTATGAAATTTTGACGTATATTCTCAAACAATTTTTGTTTTGTTTTGTTTATTTAATATTATTACTTTTTAAGATTATTTAGAGATATTTTCCTTTTTTTGAATAATTATGCAACTGATTTTCATTTTGAGACTTTGAAGTCATGCTTGCCATCTATAGCCGGCTTCTTTCAGCATTTCTTGGGCTGTTTTGGTTAACTTGAAACGTTAGACATGTAGAGGAAGAAACATAATAAATGAAAATTTGAAACCTGGTATATGTAGTTGTCTTGGCTACCCACAAGCAAGGAGTATGTCTAAACCAGTGTTGTGAAAATCGCGATAAATAAACGAAAAAATCGCCTAATTTTTTTTTGCTGATTTTTACTGAAAAAATCGTGGGGGGTCGGGGCAGCACAATTTTATAATTTTTTTTTTGGTTTTTCAATTGCTTAATGATCAAGTCTAGGCCCTAGTATGGATATGCTATTCATGGTAATGTTAAATTCTTAAAGTAAAAGAATGAAAATGAAAATGAAAGTGACATTTTCCTTAATCTTCATTTTCATTCTTTTACTTAAACTTTTAACATTACCATGAAATGACTCAGGATGTTTGAGAGTGGTTCCAGCCTCATTGGATTTCATATGGAGAAAGTAGAATTTTAGATTTCATTTAAAATCCAACAGACTTATCAGTTTTTTAGGATTTCAGGATTGGGAGATTGTAATGTTTCCAGGTGACACCACCTGCCCGAGCTACCCCTACCACCAGTAGAGGACGTGGTCTACCTCCTATAGCTCCTACTTCTAGTTCTTCAGCTTCTAGAGCACATCAGACTCCACTGCCATCTCCACCAGCACAGGCACCAGCATCTACATCTAGAGGAAAAGGGAAAGCTGTGGCATTTTCTCGCAAGAGGGGCAGAGGAAATCAATAGGATTAGACTTTGATTTTATTGTATATGAAATTATGACATGATGAGATACATTATCATATTTTTTGTTGATATTTTGAGGCTGAGTTGGGACTCAGGAGTCAGGACTTACTATTCAGGACATGATTCAATGTTATGTGTGATTTTAGCACTAAAAATGATATTAAACATCTTATATATTAGTTTTTTTTATCATATTTATGTGTCAATGTATTTATTTTATGTTGTAGATGGTTTAGATATTAAAAAAATTCAAAAAAAATGAAAAAAAATGAATATTTTTGTACCAAACGATTTTTTCAGATTTGTTCCCCGCACCGATTTAATCCCGATCGCGATTTTCACAACATTGGTCTAAACTATAGAATAATTGATGACTCTACACTATAGAATAATTGATGACTCATGGGATAACCATTTCCAAAGCATGATGACATTATGGTATTTAACTTCGTTGTTGGTTAGGGTTGCTCCGAGGTGATGTCCAACTTGGATGACAATGTTCCCCCACAGGTTGGTGAGGACTCTAGTGGTAGGATTTTATTGTGTTCCATGATCATTCTATATGGCTTTGTTGATGTGCTTCTTAATTTTCCTAAAATAGCATTTGGTCCATACATTGAGTTTTAAGCTTCATGGAATCAGTGTGTTAGTTTGGCAGACTAAGTCTTTCTTTGAAGTGATGGGTTGAGGATTGCCTCTCGAGTCTCCTTATGTTAGGTTTCTTGGATGCACCAATTGCCTGGTGCCCAGAGATAAGTGGAGTTAAACTCTTTAAGCTTCGCAAGCAGATGTAATAATCACTAGAGGGATACGTAAGATAATGGACTGTGATATATAAAGAGAGAATATGCAGTTCAATGTTGGGTACGGCTTTAATTATGCAGACTAGGGAAAAAGGAGTCAACCATGTGGATGATTAAGTTGTTTTAAGATATAGGGAAACATATGATTTGTTGAGCCGGGCCATAAGTTTTTCAGGTGTTTTACGATTGAGGGTAGCATGTGGGCTTTTGTCGCAAGACATTGCTCCTATATTCTGTTACCGCATTGAGGATAATTTGGTGTCACCTCCTATATTCTAGTGCAGCATTGTTTTATTATCTTCTGATATAAATATTGTTAACTGTTCTTGGTGGATAGGTAGATAACGCACTACACAAGACATGGTTTGCACTGTTGTATAGTTGCTCACATTCTATTGTTTATAGCTTGTTTTGATGAACGACATTACAGAGGATTCATTGCTATCTTTATTTTCACTCCTTTTGAAGTTCTTTCCTTCTCCAACCTCCTCTTCACGGTTGAAATTAGCACAGTTTATTTTTTTTTAACTAACTTTTTTAAAATAATGTCTTCCTAATCCTTTGTAATGTAATCCTGTGTTTCTTTAAGGCAGGTAGATTTAGTAACAGAGACTGATAAGGCCTGTGAGGAGCTTGCGTTCCAGTTCCTGAAGGAAAAATACCCAGAACATAAGGTGGATTATTAATGTTTTGATTTATTATTCTTTTCGGTTTTCTTTAACTAGGAATTTCTAATCAGCCAATACAAATTGTGCAGTTCATTGGCGAAGAAACTTCTGCAGTTCATGGAACTGACGATTTAACTGATGCACCCACCTGGATAATCGACCCTGTGGATGGAACCACGAATTTTGTTCACAGGTTCAGTTTAACTTTTGAATCCTATTCTTCTTAATCGTGTACTAGAATAGCCTTTATTTTCGACCATTCTAGTTGAGAAAACATGAAGAGGAGGAAAATCTGTATGCATGAAGCATAACAGTTTCGGGCTGTCCTTCCTTTTTTTTAGTTGTTCCACTTAATACACATTGCCAATGACATTTCTTGCACAATTATTTTTGAGGAGCACATTTAGATGACATAAATATCTGGCAGGTTTCCTTTTGTCTGCATTTCAATTGGGCTTACGATTGGAAAGGTTCCAACTGTGGGTGTTGTTTACAATCCGATAATTGGTGAGGTGAGATATTGCTACTGCCCTTTAGTTGTTTTATTCCATATGGAAAACTAATGACGTCATGGAAGACATCTCCACAAGAATCAAGATTGTTGAGAATAAAAAATCAATAATCTTAGATAAGACATCTTAAGCAGGTTGAAGTTTTTGGAACATCGAAAAATATATTATGATATATCTTATAAAACACATACTAGCAAAGATGAAGCTTGGTGAACATGTGTGGAAAGATGATTACACAAAGGATTTGAAATAAAAATCTTATACCATGAATTTTAATGATGGTAAGTTTTAGTATTCTTGAGAGGGCACATGCATCTGGAAGGTCTAGGTTAAGTGCATCATATAGTAAAGATTGTTTGATATAAGCATATGTCCATAGATTTCTAACAATCTACACTGGCAGATCGAAGACTATCAGATAGCAATGAAGAAATAAAATTAGGAGCAACTAATCTGCATTCTAGCTTTTTTTTAATATAAATGCATTATAATATATAAAAATATATACTATATAGAAAAAGCTCTTGCTCTGTTTCACTCCTAGGGTTTTGTTGGGAAATGGCACTCACAGTACTCCCGTTCCTGCTTTGCTCCCATGCTTTGGCAACCTTGCCCTCAAGTATCCGAGCACATGTTTTGCTGCAACCCATTGCTCCCACCTTGACTCCACTATGAACTAGCGTAATGTGTTCATTGCAAAATATATATCTAGTATGGTATTGATCAAATATTTCAAGCCCAAGGAAAATCTCTCCTGGTTTTCTCCAAACCCCCAAACCCAAGAAGTAATGCATCATGCTGATGTCCTTCATCACAAGCTCAATTGTCATATTTGCTTTGCACATTGCAATAAGCTTCTCTATACCTGTAAGATACAAGTCATCTACATGTAGCCCCAAAATAAGCAGTTTAGTCTCAACAAATATGTAATATAAATTATAATTTGCGTCACTTTTGGTAGGGCCCTAGGTTTGGATTTAGGCTTCCCTACTCATAAATTATTGTTTCTAAGCAAAATTCAGGGGGATGCACAAATATCTCCTTTTAGAGGGGATGCCCAAAAGCCCACTTTTTTGAGGGGGCTCCCACAAGCACCCCTTTTGTGAGTTCCTTGTATTTCCCCAAGTTTCCACAAAAAGGGGGATGTGGGGAAATATTCCCATCGGTGTCCCCCCATCTTGGGAGCGCGGGAAACGTGGGGAGCACGATCCTACCCTGGGGACGCGTCCCTATGGAACATTGGATATTTTTGGGTGAGAGATGAATAGGTGGTACTCATGAAAATTAGGAGGGTTATTGGTATGCGTCCATTGGGGAAGCTACTGCCATGGTAGAATCATTTACTTTAGGTGATCTCAACACCCATGTAGTTGATGTTAATTTTTAGGGGTAGATTGTTCTTTGCTGTAGATAATTGCATTTATAAACTTTTTCATCATTTACCTATTACATTCATCCCATAACATCATAACATCATTAGCAACTATGAAGAGAGAACAATAACATTGTCAATGCAACGAAATAGTAAAGAACAATAGAAGAAAGGGATGCACAATTGAGACAACAGGAGTTAGGTTAGAGACCAAGGCAAAACCCCACAAGGGGGAAAACCCAACCAGATTCTTTTTCTATTAGATATTCATCAAATGTTTAGCTGAGATACAAAGTACAATCATAATGAGTTACAAGTACAACAATCACATCAGGCCTCCTAGGGCCAACCCAAGCTAGTTCACAACTTCATTTGTGAACTAAACGAAACAAGTCATCAAAGTTCTTCCACCACTGACATGTCATGCTCAAGCCATAAATCACTATTATAATACGACTTTCACCAAAGTCTACTGCCATGTCAAGGTCAGTGCATTACTGTCAAGATCACTGATATATTAAGATAGGGTTACTGTCAACCATCATAGTGCCATCAAGAGTACTGTAATCACAATCATCATGGAACAAGGTCATTGTCATAAATTACTGTCTTAAGGTCATTGTTGTGTCTCAGGGTCACTGCCCATACAAGATTCATCATGTCATTCAAAGCTGCCATCATTTTATGAATACATAGTCATATTCCAAAGGGAAAAGATCACTGCATCAAGGTCATTATCAAGATTACTATAATACATTATCACTGTCATATGTAAGTTCCATGTCAATGGTGTTACCATATTGTTGTAAAGTTTTCCATAAACATATGTAACACTACTAACATATATATGGAAGCCGACATGTATTACTAATAGGGCGACCTTGAAAATCACAATATGTGATTTTCCTTTTGATATTAATTAAATATGTATTTAACACACGCCATAGCGAATGCTTGTCCAACCCAATTTGTACCACATTAATTCATAATAATAATTCTTTCATCAATTTGAATTCTTCTTTGGGGCGATATGGGATCCCCTTGGGGTCTTAGGGTTTCTATGGGGAAATTCGTCCCACAACTGCCGCATTTTTCAACAGTTGAAGGCATGGAGATGCAAAATTGCAACTGGTATGTGGTAAGAAGTTTATGTTTAAGAATGTATTTTCTTTTTCTAGTCTAAGTAAGAATTCCCATCTATGTTAGACATATTGCAGAACAAAGTTTGCATATGAAAGTCACATTCACAATAGGCAGATGCTTGGTGAAGGACAAACGGAGTGGTAAAGTTATTGCTTCAGGAGGGGAGGAGTATGGCTTGTATTGTAATTTGTGACTAGGATGTGGTGATGAAGGATTCAGAGGATGTGATAGTGGAAGATTAATGAAGTTCGTGGACAATGGAGATACCAATGCCACTTCACTTTGCATCAAAGAAAGGGCATTTGTGTTTATGACATCTTTCTCTTTTGAGTAGAGGGTAGTGGTGGTTGTTTATCTACATGCTATTTAGGAGAAGGGAGATGTATATTAGCATTGGTAAGGGAGCAACAAAGGGAAGTTGTTGACATGGATTGATCTTGGGGAGAAAGCAAATTCTTGGAGCTTGTACATGTTAAGGTCTGTGGTTCAATGGTCACATCATTAGTGTTTGTTGTAGGTGCTTCTATGCTCATGCATAATCCATTTACAAGCTTTAACATGTTTACTATAAGCTAACACTTGTAATTCACATAGAAGGATTGGACTACTTATCTGAGAAAACAATTTTCTGTTGGTGACTAGAGAAGAGGTGTCATGTTAACCTCCAAACCGTAGGCAGTCACGAGACTTTTGTTAGTTTTTGTAGCATCAGATGTGTTCTAGCCACGAAATTTGGTGGAGAGGCTAGAATACATGAGATCTCCAAGACCCATAAATCATTTATGAAATTCCACCTAGAAGTGACTTAATTAGATTCTTAACAATTTTTTTAATGTTTCCTAAGTCTAAACTTAGGAAAACTGGTTAATTAATCAATATTAATTAAGTCAAGGTGAGAATCATCTAGAAACTCACACGGATCGATTCAAGGTGATCTTATCCATCGATTAAGTTTTAATCTTCGTTGTTGGTGCTCCAATAGTGGATTATAAGAGGAAGTCAATGGGCACTTGGAGAACTGTAATATCCCTTTTTAGGGATATCCCTCAAACATAAGCAAACTCCAACCAGAGATGGACTGGGAGGGCGTTTACCAGATATGTCGCCTTTGAAAAGAGGACGAGATCTGGAGGCTACCTAGCCCTTTCTAGACTCTGTCTAAGAGTATAGGAGAAAAACACACAAGTGTTATAGTAGCCGGGAAGTTCAAAGAGATAAAAATAATAGTAGTGCAACATACAATAATGTATACATGGAATATAAGCAGATACTCAAGAAATGCAGAGAGAAATGCTAAGCCATTTTATTATACTGAGTAATGGACAGAGTACAAGAGGTGATCAGATAGATAGCACCTCGAATTGCACAAGGCAAGTGAAGAAATACACTCAGAATGGTAAGGAAATGGCCTCTCTCTAAACTGCATCCAAGCTGCTAGAGAACTGCTGTGTTACTGCTACTGCTGGAATCAAGTGAGGGTTCGGGGTTGTTCCCCTCCTCAGAAAATGCTGAAACTCTGGAATCAGCCTCTGCTCAATAAACCCAGAAAAGCCCAGAAAGCTTTTCTAAAATAGTTGACCCTCGAAAATCAGCCCCTTGAGGATCTACACTATCCCTCAAGGCTCTGCGCTGCCACTGAAGAGAATCCTCCAAAACTCTGCCTGAGACTCTGCCAAAATCCTCCAATATGCAAGGGCTGATCCCTTGCTCAATCTCTAAGCTCAAATCCTCCACATAAACCCAATCCGGAGCTCCTACCAAAAGAGACTGCGTCCTCCTCTCTCAAGACTACGCAGTCATCAAAATGCTCAGTTCCTTCTCAACTCCAAAGATCGATCCTCCTGGAAAAGACTGATGAAACTACCTTGCCCGAGCAGGCACCCGAAGTCCCTCGGGGCTAAGGGTGAGATCTCCGAACGGAGACACTCAATGCACTAAACAGTGCTGCAGACAGGCTAAACAGCTAGTGTGCTCTAAGTCGAAGTGACTAGCTCAAATGCAACATAATCGAATGCCGAAATGAGAAGGATCGTCTCTCCTTTATAGCATTGGCCTCTCTCAAACCCTAAGGCCCACCTCCTCCAACGTAGCCTCTTTCTTGCCACATGCTCCTCTCCATCTGCGCAGTCCCTC
>APFE030163165.1:0-16007 GCA_000404065.3 Pinus taeda
AATGTTCATTGCTCTTTCTAGTTTTCAGAAATTCAAAGTATACCAAATGGATGTAAAATCTGCCTTTCTTAATGGAGACTTAGAAGAAGAAGTGTATATTGAGAAACCAGATGGATTCATTCTTGGAAATGATGCAAAACTTGTATGCAGACTCAAAAAGGCTCTATATGGTCTAAAACAAGCTCGAAGGTCCTAGTATTATCATCTTGACAAATACCTCCATCAACAAGGGTTTTTAAAAGGACCAGCAGATAGCAATCTATATACAGAGATTGACAATAATAAATTTCTAATATTTCTTGTGTATGTTGATAATATCATTTTTGTTAATAATGAAGAAGACATGAATCATAATTTTATTTGAAATGTCCTTTCTTGGTGAGCTTACATATTTTCTTGGTTTACAAGTTTGACAACGAAAAGATGGTATTTTTTTGTCACAAACAAAATATCTCAAGTAGATCTTCAAAAAATATGGAATGGAAGATTCAAAACCAGTATGTACTCCAATGATAAGAGGATGCAGTCTTAGCTCCAATGATGAATCAACAGTAGTACATCAACCAACCTACAGATCCATGATTGGTAGTCTGCTTTATCTAATAGGTACCCAACGAGACATCATGCATGCAGTGGGAATAGTTGCAAGATTCCAAGAAAATCCAAAGGAATCACACCTTGAGGTAGTCAAAATGATTTTCAAATATCTTCAAGGAACAAAGGATTTTGGTTTATGGTATCCTAGATATACAGATCTTACACTTCATGCATATACAGAAGCAGATTGGGTAGGAATCATTGATGATAGAAAGAGCACTAGTGGTGGTGCATTCAATATGGGTCTAGATTAGTGTCTTGGTTCAGCAAGAAACAAATCTCAATTGCATTATCTACAACTGAAGTAGAATATGTGGCTGTTGCATCTTGTTGCACACAACTCCTTTGGATGATGCAAACATTGCAGGACATTCAGATCACATGTACTCCACCCATCTCCATTCTATGTGATAATAGAAGTGCCATCAGTATTTCAAAGAATCTAGTCATGCATTCCAAGACCAAGCACATACCCATCAAATATCATTTTCTAGGTGAACAAGTGTTTGAACAATAGGTCAAATTGGAGTATGTTCCCTCCAAAGGATAGGTTGCTGATATATTCACCAAAACACTACCTAGAGAGACATTTAAATATCTCAGATGGAAGCTAGGAGGAGTTGATGCATCATCTTGCTATTAAAACTTATCTGCTTCAGAGAAAAGTGGTTATACGAGAGTTTCATGAAGTGTAGTCGCATACATATGCAAGTTTCTATAGATACAACCACGTATATGTTGGTTTGAAGAAAACCAGTAGGCCTGAATCAGGATAAAAGGAGTCTGATATAGGTCTGACAGTGATCATCTAGCACAGGTTCAGGGGGAGAATATACTTCTAAATAATGCATTGTTGGCATTATCTTAGAATATCTTGGTACAAATTCTTACTTGTTCTTTATTTAGGTGGAATAGGTTTAGGGGTAGATCACAATTTATAGTCTGGATGCTAATTAACAGATGTTGGTGATCATAGTTGCGGATGACTCTCATGGTCTTGTTTCAGATATTTGGTCTCTATTTCATGTATATTTTTCTTTAATGTCAAGGTCATGAAATGACCTGTTACCCCACTATGCATGGGATGGATGATGTAATGTTCTTATTTTGACATGTATAAACAATTGGTATATCCCCACTTGGTTTAGTGGATGAGCCAAATTTGGTATATCCCCAATTGGTTGAGATATGGATGTATGTATAAGTCATTGGTGATAGGAAGGTCATATTTGATGTATGTATAGAGTCATGTTCTTCTTTTAGAACATATTTTTGCATATATTTAGGGGGAGCATGGAGCTCAATCAACACACTTCAACATATCAGAGAAAATTGCATGAACTCAGGGGGATCATAACCCTTTTCCCTTGAAGACAAAGGGGGAGAGTGACATAGGGTTGCCATCAAGTCTAAACGGAGAGATTATTCACATTATGACATAGATTTGGCACTATTACATAGGTGTTGTAGTTGATGGTGTTATTCAGTCTTTGTAGCCTTCTTCCAATGATCAAACATGCTCTTACAAAGTGATTTCACGGTGTCAAAGTCAAATTTTGTCATTTCAGTGAGTCTTCAAGTAAAATTTGGTCACTAGGTATTAGGTCTAGGGTTGTTTTCACTCCTTTGAAAGCTTTCCAAGTGTCTCACCATTTGGCTGAGTGTACTATCATTCAAAGAGTTATCATCATTTTAGGTTCCCATGGGTCATTTTACACCTTGTCTGTGCTTCAGTTGTACTTGGATAAGGCCCATTTCCCTCTCCTAGGGTTTTGAAGGTAATTTTTCTTGGATGGCCAAATGATAAAAAAAAAACTTGTGTCCTGATGTTCAACACCTTCCCCTATATTTAATATATCTTCTTAAATTCTTCCCATTACTCATATCCCTCAAATTCATCATTTTCCCACAAACCCTATTTTATTGCTACAATTTGACAATTTTCTAGGGTAGGCTTGTGTTTTTCCCTTTTGGACCCGTTTCCCCCACTCAATATTTGAAATTCAACTTTCCCCTACTTCCTAACATCCCTCCCTACTTCTCAAAATTTTTCGAATAATTTAGAATCCCCTCATCCCCTTCATTTCCATTGATTTCCACAAATCCCTTGTTCCACACATTGGGATAGGTTTTCCTCAAACTATTTTTCTGAGCACAAAAACGTGAATTTGAAAACTATGAGATATGTTTTTGCCCATAGTTGACCCAAGAAGAAAAACCTATTTTAGTTTTTAAATAAGTTTTATGGTTTGGGAGAAATGTCGAAAACCTCATTGGCCTTAGGAAGATTGATGCACTTCTAGACTGACCTTGGGAAAATCAAGATTTCACATAGCTAGGATGTTCAAATGACTTTCTTGATGATTTAAATGATATATAAATAAAGAGATATTTCCAATGAGATCTCATGATCTCAATTTGGAGTTGAGAAAGACTTCCAAAAGTTGAATGCAACACCATTATGAATTTAGGCAACCTGATTTTGCACATTTTGACTAGTCTTGGGAGATTTGACTTTTGATAGGCCAAATGAACTCCAAATTGAAAAATTCAAGTTATGTTGGAAAGTAGACTCAATAATATTTCCAACAAGCTATCATTTGCCGAATTTGGACACTGGGAAGGCCTTTAAACGCCATATGAAAAAAGGTGTTTCACATTAGGGAGGCGCTACGCATCAGAGGGTTGGCGCAGGGCATCAGAGCAGCACTACACATTAGATAGTTTTTGCCAGTGTTAAATTACACAGGCACTGCACATCAGGTAGACTCTACACATTGGGCCCAAAGCATTGTGCATTATTCCATAAGTTGCCAAAACATTCCAAATCACTCAATAATCCTCAAAAACGTTGAATCTATGTCCAACAAGTAAGTTATCATTGTTCTTGAGCTGAATTTGATATCCTACATGTGTTCTTCATGAGTTTTACATTTTTAAAGTTAAACCATAGATTGTCTTCATTATTTTCCATTTCATTGTACAAATTTCACTCCATAATCACAACCAACATCATTAAAACCCTTTTCTCTCTTGCATTGCCTTACATTACTCCATTTATCCCATTTTCCATATCCCACTCCCCTAAAACAACTCATTACCTCATCAAACCCTAAATCCCTCACTATACCCTAGTTCCCCAAAACTTATCCCTTCATTCCCCAAATCCATTTCCCATTAGTAAAATCTCTTCATTCTCATCTCCTTTGTCCTCCCTCATTACCATTTTCCACCATATCATCATCACATCACTTCCCTAAGACAAGCACCAAGCACCATGGAAAGAAGCAGCGAGTATGATTTTGAGAAGGACACGCTTAGTGATAGCTCAAGAGAAAGAAATTTGTAGAAAAGGAAGCCTCACAAAGGTGGAAAAATTATCAGGGGGGGACCTATCAGCATGAGTGAACTTCTTACTTGGCCATTAGCCATCACATGTTTCAAACATCAGTCATGTTTTGATTTTTCTGAAATGGTAAAGAAGCATGCAATTCTCTTTACTCCAGTTGAACAAGAAGTGGTTAATGAGAGAGAAATATGGCTTGAGAGGGTAAATATCTAGCTTGATGGTCTTCTAAAGAAATCCAACAGAGACAACAAGATGCTAAGGCATATGGCACATCATTATTTGATCCGGGATAGAATATGCAACAAGAGGATCAAGCACCTTAAGGAAAGATTAAGGAGGGACTTAAGAAGCAAAAAGAGGGGTGAGAGACTTGAGACCATGGTTGATGTTACACTTGCGAAACAAAGTAACCAATGAAGTATATTTGAGCCAAAACTGGGCAGATTTTGGAAAAATTTTGTAAATTTTGATTTTTTTTAATTAGGCAACACATGAATTTTCAGCTGATGCGTAACGCCACTGGTGTTGCGCTTTGAGTTGGCTTGGAATTTTGGAAAATGGATTACATTTTTGGATTCCTCATGGAAAAATAGTCAAACCCAAAAATTTTTATGAAATTTGGAGGAGATCTGGGTCACCTAAATGGCAAAAAACAACTAAAAAAGGACCTCTCTCCCACTTTTTGGATCTACAGGAAGGAGTCTTGGGAGAAGTGATTTTTGAAGGGGAAAATGACCTCCAAATTAGAAAATTAAAAGTTTTCCAGAAACTAGATAGGAAGGGATTTTCGAGGAGCTATCCTCCACTTAATTTTGACTTTAGGAAGCCTTCCAAAAGTGGCCTATAAAAAGCGTTGTGCATCAGGATCTAGACACTACGCATGAGGCAAATTTTTGCCAATTTTGCTAAAAAACTTAGAATTTCACCCAGTTTGACTATCAGTTGACTTTTTCTCTTGTCCTTCGTAAATTTGTTAACGTAAATGACGTAATATGATGTAAATATGATGAAAAATGACTTGAGGGGGTAGATACATTAGTTAGAGGTGAATGAATCAGTTTCCATAGTTTTAGAGGTAAGCTCTTACACTACCTATTTTCTAGTTCCTAGTTTAGATGTTGTTGAAACACCTCCATGACTCATGGATTCGACCAGTGATGGATATCATAGGTGGTTTGAATCCTATATTATGTACTTTCTTAGTCATTTGTAAAGGTTGGACTCTTGTGGATGCATTGAGCTACTTTGTACATCACTTCTGCAGTTTGGCAAGGAAATAAACCAAGGTTTTGCAGCAGTTTGTGGGATTCTTGTGGTAATGTGAATTAGCATTATTTCCTCCTCTTGTTATTCAGTTTATCTTATGTCATCATATATTTCTTTCTGCATAAATAAATGAATCAAAATTAAAGGGTGGAATCCATTGGTGTTTCAGTGCTCTGCCTTAGGGTTTATTTAGTTTTAAATGTTTTCTACTATTTAAAGAGGACTCATAAAATTTGCATGCCCTCTCCAAATCCTCACCATTCTTTAGACTCACCATCACATTCATTTCAAAGTGCTAAAAAACTTGCCTACCTCGCCCCACGAAAACCTTTGCAAATCTGAGTTGATTTCCCAGACCCAACATTGCCTTCCCCATCTGATCTAGCAACCAACCATTAAAATCAAAGAAATTCATTTGACCAAGCATACCTAGCCTAAAGTAAGTATTTATATTAGTCATCTCAAGCCTTCCTTAGTATATTTTCATTGACATTGACAAGGAGAGAGCCCTATCCTGACCTGGTAGGGCTAGCTGCCAGGTTAATCGTGGTTTGATGTTACCCTAGACCTACCTTTGTTTAGCTTGAGATCAATATAGGATCTAACATAGTGGGGACCATACTGAGGAACGTAGTTTTATGTTCCTCTACAAAATATATCAAGTTAAAATCTGATTGTTGATGGTGAACAACGATTAGACACAACAAGGCTGAAATCACTCACCTAGCAACTCAAAATCAGTTTCGAGATCAGATCCAAGGACTCCAGTGGAGGATGAACCTGACCAATAGAAACATGGAAGGACAGTATGGAAAGATCAGGTATTCAAGTTGGAATTTCATCCAAGACATTATGTTTGTTGTTATAAATTATTTCTTCTCTTTTCCCGAGAATGTCAAGAAGGCTTTACAAAGTATTTGTATTTGAGAAAAGATCATCAACTTGCATTTGATTCCTTCCCTTTGAAGATTGTGAATACCAAATATTTGCATGCCCTTGAGCTTGATCAAGATCCTTTTTCTGAAGCTTGTGATGGCTGTCTTCAAACTAATGAGCCTCAAGAGACCAAGGTTGATTCTACATCTTCTTTACATACCCCTATACCTTGTAAAATTCCAGCTTGATACAAGCCTCTAATTTTACCTCCTGTATCCCATGCTTTCCATAAAAATAATTACCTATATCTACCAAGTTTTGATGGTGAATGTGACAACATCACTGCTGAGAGACATGTACTAAACTTTGAGACTTTTCTTGACATTTTTGAAGTTGATGAAGAGGACGTCTGTATTAGGTTTTTTGCTCTTTCTTTGCAAGGAAAAGTCAACAGTTGGTTCAAAACCCTATCTAATGTGAGCATCTCAGATTTACAGTAGTTCATCAAAGTTTTCCTCGACATGTGGGTGGTCAAACAAAACCCTTTCTTTATTATAGAAGTGTATAACCAGTTGAAACGATTGCCAGGGGAGACAGTATAATAGTTTTTTGCAATATTTAACCAAGTGTATTTTCGATGCCGGTTAATATAAGACCTCCTCTTGGATCTGCTCTCTTTCACTACCCAGAAGCCTTTGATCTAGAAATGGAGCTTCAGTTGAGGGATAGAAACCTTGCAGCACTTGAAGAGATGCATAATAGTGTAGTAGATGTAGAGGCTAATTTGTTGATCAAAAGGGAAAAGTTGAAGGAAGAAAAGATGAAGTACATAGATCCAGAGGAATTGACATATTTAGAGGTAAGGCTCGACATTTTGGTAACTGTAATGGAAGAGATGATGCAAAGGATCACCACAAGGAATGAGTATAATGTTCAAGACCATGGCTCACTGATTGAAGAACAAGTTGTTGATCCAAAACATTTTGCTTCTTATCCTATTTTTCATATGCCTAATAATGAGTATTTTATAGATCATCTCGAAGAAGAGAGATCTGTTGATATGACATGCATGCTTGACGATGTATTATTTACCAAATTTTTTCCTCAGTTTGATCAGTGT
The DNA here is from genome assembly GCA_000404065.3 of Pinus taeda. Classification (NCBI taxonomy): domain Eukaryota; kingdom Viridiplantae; phylum Streptophyta; class Pinopsida; order Pinales; family Pinaceae; genus Pinus; species Pinus taeda. The sequence goes on from APFE030163165.1 coordinate 7,209, forward strand.
GAAGATGATCATGTTCTCCAAATATAAGCTAGGCTTGCAGGGAAATGAGCAGCTAGTTTGTGGAAGGAGGAAGTTCATTTTCAACAACTCAAAAACAGTGATTAGACATTGCATATTAGCTATGGAAGTGAGGATGAAAGTACAACAAATTTTGAAGTAAGTGAAGGATATTTGCATTTTTTTTTTGCTTTGTTTCAGATCATCAGAGCTAACTTTCATGCAATCAAAAGTCAACCATTGATAAGTTTCGATCTTGACCATCTTGAGGGCAATGAGATCGTTGTTCAAGACTATTCATATCTACAGTTACAGCCACCGAATTCCATTGATTTTCAAGTTGCAGATGTAGACTTGGAATTTGGAACATATGATCAAATGATGCAAGATGATCCCATGCCATTTTGTTTTGAATCATTTCAGTTTTTGAAGGGTCATTCGCATAGTATATATTCAAATGAGCAGCCTGTAGAAAACCATGCCATCTCATTGGAGCCAATAGAAAATGAGTTGCAACAATATTTTCAAAACTTTTATGATCCAATAGCTGATGTTTTGGATGATGTTTCTAGTCATAGTCATTCTACATTAGCTAACTGTGAGCTTGAAAAAAGTATTGATACAAAGTTGATCTGATATTTGGTTTCTTTGTCATTATTAGCAAGAGTCTTGTCACAAACCTTAGATGAAAGTTTTCATTCATGGTATGAGGAGAAGCAAAGTAATCCATTGAATGAGCTAAGTCCTAGTGCACATGAATTTCAAGATCCTTATGTAGTGTTTTTGGAGTCAGATAGAGAATCCATATCATTCAACGGATTTGTTTACAAGTTTTCGTGGGATTTTCCTTTCAATAGTTCTCTCTTGTTTTTCATAAGAAAGCTCTTGTACAGAATTCAAACAACAACTAGAATTCTTACCTGGTTGCATTGGTTGTTTCATTTCACATGATCAGGTGATGAATGGAACAGTTAGAGCAGGGTTTGTTGAATAAGCTCCATTTTGAGCATATTTTCTAGTTTTTTAGTTTTGTTTTAGTATTGAGTCAGTTTCAAGTTAGTTTGTGTCTTTGAGTTGTCAGTTTTCAGTCATCCATTTCAGTTTGTGTTTTTGACTCCTTGCCGAATGGATAAGGCTACTTGGTTTACGGTGTTATTGGAACCTCCAAGGAGCTACCAGCCCCATTGGAGCCAATGTTAGAGTTAGTCTTTGTAGCCTTCCTACAATGATCAAACATGCTCTTACAAAGTGATTGCAGGGTGTCAAAGTCAAATTTTGTTATTTCAGTGAGTCTTCAAGTAAAATTTCATCACTAAGTATTAGGTCTAGGGTTATTTTCACTCCTTCGAAAGTTTTCCAAGTGTCTCACCATTTGGACGAGTGTACCATCATTCAAAGAGTTATCATCATTTCAGGTTCTAATGGGTCATTTTACACCTTGTTCATGCTTTAGTTGTACTTGGATAAGGCCCATTTCTCTCTCCTAGGGTTTTGAAGGTAATTTTTCTTGGACGACCAAATGATCAAGAAAGCTTGTGTCCTGATGTTCATACACCTTCCCCTATCCTTAATATAACTTCATAAACACTTCCCATCACTCATATCCCTCAAATTCATCATTTTCCTACAAACCCTAGTTTATTGCTACAATTTAACAATTTTCTAGGTTAGGCTTGTGTTTTTCCCTTTTCGACCCCTTCCCCTCACTCAATATTTGAAATTACACTTTCCCATACTTCCTAACATCCCTTCCTACTTATAAAAATTTTCTCAATAATTTAGAAGCCCCTCATCCCCTTCATTTCCCTTCATTTCCACAAATCCCCTGTTCCACACATCATGATAGGTTTTATTCAAACTATGTTTTTGAGCAATAAAAGATGAATTCGAAAAATGTGAGAGAGGTTTAATTCCATCGTTGACCTAGGAATGAAAACCTATTTTATTTTTTACACAAGTTTCATGGTTTGGGACAAATGTCGAAAACATCATTGGCCTCAAGAGGATTGATGCACTTCTGGAGTGAAGTTGGGAAAATCAAGATTTCACCTAGCTGGGATGTTCAAATGACTTTCTTGATGATTTAAATGATATCTAGTCAGAGATATATTTCCAATGAGATATCATGAGCACAGTTTAGAGTTGACGAAGACTTTCAAAAGTTGACTGCAACTGCACTTTGTGTTTAGGTTGCCTCATTTTTCACATTTTGACTATCACGTGCTCAATTCAGACACTGGGAAGGCCTTCCAAAGTCATCTGTAACAAGGTGTTGCATATCAGGGAGGAATTTCCCATCAGAGGGTTGGCGCTACGCATTAGAGGAGTGCATCAGATAGTTTTTGCTAGTGTTAAATTACACAGGTGTTGCGCATTAGGCAAGTGATACGCATTGGGCCCAGTGCACTGTGCATGAATCTAGAAGTTTCCAAAATGTTCCAAATCACTCAATAACCCTCACAAACACTAAATATTTGTCCTACAAGTAAGTTATCATTATTCTTGAGCTAAATTTGATGTGCTACATGTGTTCTTCATTACTTTTGCATTTTTAAAGTTAAACTGTAGCTTGTCTTCATTATTTTGCATTTCATTGTACAACTTTCACTCCATAATCGCAACCAACATCATTAAAAAACCTTTTCTCTCTTCTATTGCCCTACATCACTCTATTTATCCCATTTTCCATATCTCACTCCCCTAAAACAACTCATTCACTACCTCAAACCCTAAATCCCTCACTAAACCCTAGTTTCCCAAAACTTATACCTTCACTCCCCAACTCCATTTCCCATCAGTAAAATCTCTTCATACTCATCTCCCTTGTCCTCCCTCATTACCGTTTTCCACCATATCATCATCAGATCACTTCCCTAAGACAAGCACGAAGCTCAATGGAAAGAAGCAGTGAATATGATTTTGAAAAGGACATATTTAGTGATAGCTCAAGAGAAATAAATTTGCAGCAAAGGAAGCCTTACAAAGGTGGAAAAATTATCAGGGAGGAATCTATCAGCATGAGTGAACTTCTTGCTTGCCCATTAGCCATCACATGTTTTAGACATCAGTCATGTTCTGATTTTTGTGAAATGGTAGAGAAGCATCTAGTTCCCTTGACTCCAGTTGAACAAGAATTGGTTAATGAGAGAGAAATATGGCTTGAGAGGGTAAATATCTAGATTGAGTGTGTTCTAAAGAAAGCCAACAAATACAACAAGATGCTAAGCCATATGGCACATCATTATTTGATATGGAATAGAATATGCAACAAGAGGATCAAGTGCCTTAAGGCAAGATTAAGGAGGGACTTAAGAAGAAAAAAGAAGGATGACAAACTTGAGATCATGGCTGATGTTAAACTTGCCCAAAAAAGTAACCAATGAAGTACATTTGAGCCAAAACTAGGCAGATTTTGGAAAAACTTTGCAAAATTTTGATTTTTTTGAATTAGGCAACATAGGAATTTTTAGCTGATGGTTGTCTTGGAATTTTGCAAAATGTCTTGCATTTTTTGATTCTGCATGGAATAATACTCAAACCCAGAAAGTTTCATGAAATTTGGAGGAGATCTAGGTCACCTAAAGGGCAAAAAATACCTAAAAAATGCCCCCTCTGCCATTTTTTGGACCCAGAGGAAGGAGTCTTGGGAGAAGTGATTTTTGAAGGGGAAAATGACCTTCAAATCAGAAAATTAAAAGAGTTCCAGAAACTAGATAGGCAGGGATTTCCAATGAACTATCTCACACCTGATTTGGACTTTAGAAAGCCTTCCAAAAGTGGCCTAGAAAAATCACTGAGCATCAAGCTTAGGGCATTGTGCATCAGGCAATTTTTTGCCACTTTTGCCCAAAAACTCATAATTTCACCCAGTTTGACTATCAGTTGACTTTTTCTCGTCTCCTTGGAAAATGCGTGAAGGTAAATGATGTAATACAATGTAAATATGATGTAAAATGACTTCATGGGGTAGATACATCACTTGGAGGTGGTTTGAGGTTAAATGAATCAGTTTCCATAATTTTAGAGGCAAGCTGTTACACTACTTATTTTGTAGTTCCTAGATTAGATGTTGTTGAAACAACTCCTTGACTCATGGATTTGACCCTTGATGGCTAGCATAGGTGGTTTGAAGATTATATTATGTACTTTCTTATTCATTTGTAAAGGTTGGGATCTTATGGATGCATTGAGCTACTTTGTACATCACTTCTGCAGTTTGGCAAGGAAATAAACTAGGTTTTTGCAGCATTTTGTGGGATTCTTGTGGTAATCTGAATTAGCATTGTTTCCTCCTTTTTTATTCAGTTTATCTTATGTTTATATGTGTCGTCATCTCTTTTTTCTGCATAACTAAATGAATCAAGCTTAAAGGGTGGAATCCATTGGTGTTTCAGTGCTCTGTCTTGGGGTTTATTTAGTTTTAAATGTTTTCTACTGTTTGAAGAGGACTCATGACATTTACATGCCTTTCTCCAACTGCTCACCAGTCTTTAGAGTCACCATCACATTCATTTCAAAGTGCTAAAACACTTGCCTACCTCGCCCCATAGAAACCTCTGCAAATCTGAGTTGATTTCCTGGACCCAAAGTTGCCTTCCCCATCTGATCTAGCAACCAACTATTAAAATCAAACAAATTCCTCTAAGCAAGCATACCTAGCCTAAAATTAGTATTTATATCAGTCATATCAAACCTTCCTTGATATATTTTCATTGATATTGATAAGGAGAGTGCCCTGTCCCGACTTGGTTGGGCTAGCTACTACGTTAAGCGTGGTTTGATGTTATCCTAGACCTACCTTTCTTCAGCTTGAGGTCAATATAGGCTCTAACAGATGGAAACTAACCCTAGTGATAAATTACATTTCAAACTCACAGAATGAAGAAAGAAAGGTATAGATAGGTTCCCCATTTATCAAGCCACGTGTACACACAGGATAGCAGACCAAAAGGAGTGTATAACGTACACATGGACTTTCACAGAGGGAAAGGCATGTACATGATGGAAAACTAAGTTTTGGTCCATGGTATTTGGTCCATGGTATTTTGATCCTTGGTATTGGTCCAAGGTATCTAGTCTGGACTGTTGACCCCAGGTATTTGGTCCAAGGTATTTGTCCTAAGTGGTTTTGGTCCATGGTATTGAGTAAGGCCTAAGACTATAAAATGATAAGAAGTTCATTCGACAAAGGCACTCAAGTATTGAATATCTATTGAAGAGCAAGATCTAGCATACAGGTTATTGGATTATGGTGCATAGTTAGATCTAAACCAAGGATGAACCTTAGCGCTTGATGAAGGATAAGATCTAATGATGGGTCATGATCTTAAGGCTTGAAGAGAAGTATCTTTGTGTGGTTTTTGATCATTTATTTGAATAACTGGTGCATGTTGTAGTCTATAAATATGATGATCTCGGTGTAACTGAAGTTTGAAATTATTGTAATGTTCAAATAATCATTTACAAACTTGTACGCAGGTTCACTTTAAAAAAGGCATGTATACACGTTGGTCCTGCATATCAAAATAGCGTATACATCTTAAATTTGATTTGCAGATTTGTATGTAGGTTTGCCTTGAGAAAAGAGTGTATGCATGTAGGTTCGACACATTGAAGTAGTTTATACCTCATAAAATACGTTTTAGCTGCTTCTGTTTGTTATTGTAGTGTTCTGAGTTCGGGTTACTGTGCTCTAGTTATTGTATTCTGGTTACAACATTCTGTAAAGTGATTGATTGACTCAGTTGTGATTTGTGCAAAGGAGATTGGTTGATGCAGACATATATATTTGATGTTTGATTGATTTTATTAATGAACCCAGTCTCAAAATTTATGAAATGTGGTCCTTGGAAGAAAAGATAAGGTTGTAGCGTTCTGCAGGTAGAATTCTGCGTACTGGTATAAGATTGAAATACTACAAAAATTGTAAAAAGAAGTTTGTAATTTAAAAAGAAGATAGAAATTGTTGCAGCAAGTGGTTTTCACCCACATTAGGTTTCCACCTTATATCTTGTGTTCTTGTGTGTGATTGTCTATTCTGTTTTTACTGCACCTGGTCACTATTTATATGGTTTTGATGCACTGATTAAAGATCAGCATATGATGAATTAACTGAATCATAAGTTTGTAGGATATATACTAGTTGCCTAAAACACAGTTGCATATACATGTGAGTTCCATTAACTGAAGTAGGGTATATGAGTCTGATTATGGAAATGAAAAATTATTGACTTGCTAATATTGATTCCACCTCCCTCCCCTCTCAGTATTATTTCCAACAAATGACCTTATCCTCCCGAACCTTTTCAACCATATCAGTGGTCTTATGCCATTCCTTCTTTTCACCCATATCAACACCAAGTTCCTCAATGGGGTGATCCATATTTCCCCAAATATCCTTAATTGCCATGTTCACAGTAGCCTCCTCAATGGGGTGATCCATATTTTTCTCAATATCCATGGTATCCTACACTCTAATCTCAACAAAAATATCATCCACCTCCTCCAAAACCATCTCAAAGACCCACACCCTCTTAAATACCTACACAATTGCTTCATAAGCCCAATAATAAAATACCTCAAACCTTTTACGATGTTGAGATGATTTTTTTTCAAAAATATTTTCTTCATCTAAATGATATTCATATTAGATCAAGAAGAGTATTTAAAAAATAATATTCATCTACTATAATTAAATAACAACATGAAGAATAAGACTATTTAGAGGAGAATAAAGGTTCATGGACTACCTTTGATGAAGAGTAGCCATTAGAGCCTAAGATCAAGGAATTTCTACTATGCCTTCAGGAATCTAACCAACAAATACTAGAGTATTTGATTGGATGAAAAAAAAGACACAGAGAATGATCTAAGTGATTAAGTGAACCAGAGGAATCAAAGTTATATTTAGCTTTCATTCCAGAAAATCAATAATATGGAGCATCACTCTCCTATTCAACAGTGCTTGATATCCTCAAATTCAAAGCAAATTCTCTCTCACATTCAAGTAAATGTCGATGCATATATTTTGAGCCTACACATGAGTTTATATTTCATATTGTTATGCGCATGGATCCATTGGACGTATTACTATACTTGAAAGATATTTTATTTGTTCAAGTAGAGAAGGATATATGAGTATAAGGGAAATAAAAAAGGGAAAAAAGTACAGGAAAAAAAAAAAATTCTTAAGTGAAAACCTCCTTTAAGTCCCTTGTGATTGGCTCGCTAACTAAAACCCTCCATGACACTATCAATGGGTTGAAAAGTATAAAAAAGAGAAAAGAAAAACAGAAGAAAACAAGACCCTAGGTGAAAACCTCCTTTGGCACATCTAGGTAGATTTGCTAGTTGAAAACCTCATTTAGGAAGTGAGTATGCCTATAGAAAAAAGGAAAGAAAAATGAAAAGGGAAAAATATCTATTGCTCCAATTATATATGTAGGGTATTTCCCACTTGCACAAGAAATAAAAAGATTGATTAGGGAAGTAAACATCTAGTCAAGGGCAATCAACACTACATTTTCCACCTTGTGCACCAAGATGCTCAAACATGGCTAAGAAAAAGTCCATACAACTTTTGTAATGATGAAAATGCATCATCATGTCATTTCTCATCATTACAAAGCCTTTCCATTCATTTTAATTGTTGTCCTAAATTACTATAGGAAATTTGATTGTTTCTATAAGATTGCCAAAAAACAGAGTGCATAGATTATTTTGACAATACCTAAAAAACCATGAATACTTTTATTGATATATTTCATGGGGATGTGCATAAGGATGTTGGTAAGACGTTTAAAAATTTTCAACAAACACCAGTGCATATTTAAAAAAAAAATGGCTACCATCACCTACAACCATTTTCCATTTTTGTCGAGATTTGTGCATCCATTAGACAATATTTTTATGGGGAGATGCATAAGAATGATGGAAACATGCTCAACAATTTTTGGGTGAATCCAGTCTAGCGTATGATATAAATGGATTAAACAATTTCGTTACAATATTGTCATGTAGTGTTAGAGGATTGTACAAAATTTTCGACAAGATTGTGATTTACATATAGAATGGGTTAAAATCCTATGTTTCCCATTGGGGAAGGAAAGGAGAGGTCCACAACACCACCATCACCCATCCTCCACACCATTAAGCCACTTATACACCCAAGTAATTATCTTTGTCCACAAAAAACCCCATTTTTACAACAACTTTCATTATATTCACCACAACAAAATCTTCTATTTCCTTTCCATGAGTTTAACATGACGTATAAGATTTTTTGGATGCATTTTATGAAGCTTATTGTGATCATAGGGGGCTTATGTAAAAACTACTATAAAGAACCAAATCATCTAGGAATCTGAAGAAACCATCCAAGAGCATAGTCAAAAGCACTGGGAAGCACCAGGATGAAGGATTGAACATCATAAAGCATTGAGGGATCATCTCCTTCATATTAGGTAGCCACAAAAATTTTGCAGGGCTACTATAGGGACATTGCTCATCTCCAACAATAGAAGCTTGATACATCATCAACATGACCTACTGTTATCATCAAAAAATTGATCATGTAGCCTAATTTACTAGATGGATCGAAATACATGATCTAAAGAGAATTTTACCATAGTAAAATTGCTTTCACCTGTGAGAAGTTACTTAATAAACCACCTTTGTTAAGTAATTTATAGTTAAAACCATGAGTAATAACTAAATAAATCACTATTTATTTTATTTTCTTCTACGAATAATTAATGAAACCATTGTTCAATTATTATTCCTTGTCATATTTGACCCAGTTAT
>APFE030163165.1:21590-32801 GCA_000404065.3 Pinus taeda
CATCAATCCTATGCTCCTCTGGAATATTTTTTACCCTTATGTTCAATTTTTGGAACTCCTCAATGTGCTCCATTATTGAACCCTTTTTTTTTAGACTTATTAATTGGCTAAAAAAAGTGTTTATTTTTGTATCCTCATCATGTGCTATCAATTCTTCCATAAAAATTTCCCAAGTGATAAATTGTTTACAAGAGAAAAGCCATTGATACCATACAAACTGATTTGGTTCCAAATATAACGTTGGAATACGTAACTTTTGTGTGTTTTGCACATTATTGAGATCGAAAAATTGCTCCATCTGTAATATCCATGTTGCGGGATCCTTGCCATCAAACTTCCTCATATCAATTTTTGGAATATGATGTGCCTTCGATCCAACATTAGAGCCTATGAAATCATGATTAACATTTCTTTTGTTCGCATCATGAGTTTCCTTTACTCCCCTTTCACCATTAGTAAGTATTTCTTGTAGAAAATTTGTCAAATCTTCCTTCAAATATTCCATGTCTATCTTCAACTCTATCTTCAAATCTATCTTCAAATCATCCATCTTAGCTTCCATGCCCTTTATCTTAGATTCCACACCATTTATCTTACCTTCGGTTAGCTTTTGTGAGCGTGACATTTGTTGCACTTGTTCTTGTAATTTTGATATATCATGTAGCATTTCTTCATCTTCTTCATGAGTCATGTGAGAGATTTCAGGTTCCTTACTAGTTTTTTTCATTTTCTTTCCTGAGGGCATCAGTTACCGATAATAATTCTCTACTATTCCCTTTGAATTCCTTCAAAATAAATTTTCAAACCAATCTTAAGCAAAAGTTTCAAAGAATCTACACACCTTTTTTCACTTTGTAGGAGCTCTATATCGCTTCTGATCTATCTTTGTACTTTCAGATCATCTAGTTCTAAAATTGAAATTTGCAGTAGACCTCTATGTCCTCTTTCCAATGCCACCAGTTGGATCCAAATTGGATTCTCCAAGGAAGAGTTATGCAAAATCTCCCACAATGACCTGCTTATAGACTAGTTCAGTAGAGCGAACTTGTATGACATACCACGAGTCACTGTTTCAACCTTGGGCTCTAAAAAAATGCATACAAGAAACTAAAGTTTGTCCTCTTTCTGTACCTTCTGACGAAATTTCAATCTGATGCTTAGAAAGAAAGTTATGACGATTTTCCCCAAGTCACTGTTTGGAATGTAATTCAGGAGTCTACAAGAAGAACAAATTCCTCAGATCATATCTCTGCAAATATAGCGCGAAATGTTTTGAAATTTAGATCCAAGATTCAGTGTGATTTCTTCTCAAATGGGTTTTTTTTTAGCTTCTGAAACGTCACAGAACAAAAGTTATAGCGAAAATTGCACGATGACCTTTTTGGAGCGGTGAAACCCTAGAATCCAAAGCTCTGATACCAAATGTTATGAAACCAGCTCAAGAAAAAGATAGAAAATATATATCGACGCCTTAGAATTCAGCCTCTTTGAGGGGACAACCTCCTTTACATTACATAAATGAACAATTCTTAGATGATACGAATGAAAAAACCTCCTTTATATATATAGGAGTCTAAGGAGTCACAATATAACCCAACCGACCTAACAATAATAATATAAAGCAAGAAAAATAACAATAGAGGGATTCTATGTGGCACAGTAATAACAATATGGGGAAAATAGAGGCACACCAATATTAATAGGGGTACAACTAGAATAGGAATGGGGTAATCACTAGTTTTATAGGGACCCAACACTACCTATGATTTTTGGGTTTTTGAGTTTTTCTCAGATCTATTTCCTAGTTTTGTTGAGAGTTGTCTGCTAGGTGGTTTGACCCTTTTCTCATCATGCATAGGCCTTGATATACTCTAATTTACTAGTTTAAGTGGAATTTAGCTCCCCTAGGGATTCTACTATGCTTCGACCTTTATAGGAGGAGCTTAGTTGAGTGAGTAGTCTAAGTTTCTACAACACTTTCAGCCATATTTTCCAAATATGTACCCTTCTCTTTCATATCTGTAAAGATAGTTTGTCACCATCCATAGTTTCATATTACAACTTGTTTTTTCATTGGCCTTAGGGTCCCATTAGTTGCCCTAGGTGTTCCAGCCACCTCCCTATCTTTTTGCAACAATCTTCCTTTCCGATGTTTTGTTGTTGGTACACCACCTTCCACAGCCTAGTGTCACTTGATGCTAGTCACATCGACAATTATATCTTTTGACCCTTTTAGTGTGTTTTATATTGATTTAGCCACCAACCAACAAAGTGTTTGCAAACCCAATATGGTTGGGGTTTAGTTAATTTTTTTACTGTTCATTTTCTATTGTTAATATCAGTTTATTTTGAGCAAGATTTTTTCTTTTTTGCAAGCACGATCTTGGCTTAATCAATAAATGCACTCGCACTCACAAAAACAAGCACAACTTAAGAAAAGGGCACTTGTTTTACACCACCAAGCCAAGACTTAATAAAATACATTTATTTCACCTCATCGAGACAAAGGCATATTGTTTATCTCTCTTCACTATTTCCATGTCACGTGTGTCATGCCATCATTGCACCACAAAGGCATTTACCATGGAGACTATTAAGCCTTCATCCCAAGTTTCCTCTTCGGCATATTACCCCTTCTTGTTGGGTTCGAGTTCATAGCCCTTCAAGTCCCCACACTAACTCTTCTCCTGGTTCATCTAATTCCTCATTTGATTTTGAGCCTCCTTCAACGCATATTCTCACCATGTATGGACCCACATCTAGTGAAGGAACCTAACCTAGTGTTGGCTCTGGTTCTATCCCAGTGATCACATCAAGTAGAACAATCTAAGGAACTGTTACCAAAACTCCCATGCTCCCTTTTATGGATGGGTTAAGTCTATCGGATTTTATCTAGTTGATAAATGACCTCATACTCCACTATGCTAGTTGGCCCTCTATGCCGGCTAAGCTTCCCTCAGATATCCCAAAGTTTGAGGTTAATGCTTGGGAGGATCCTAACAACCATGTCCGATCCTTCCACATGTGGTGTTCATCCAACTCCATTACCAATGAATCCATTCGTCTTCAGCTCTTCCAACGCACGCTCACTGGAGATGCTACAAAATGGTATTAGACTAGCCCACCGCATCTCATTCCCTTTTCATAATGCTTTCTAAAGCATTCCTCTAATATTTCTAGTTAACTCTAGAGTAAAACATTGGTATGGAGCTATTTACCTCATTTTTTTCATCCTCCGCCAAACACCTTTCAAACCTTTTTCAAGAGTGGTGTAGAAGGACGAGCACATGTCATGCCCTACCCTTCAAAGATCATGTCTACCTAGATTGGCTTCTAAGGAGACTTTATTCCCCATTGTAAAGAATGTTATGTCCCATTTTCTTTAGACCAAGGAAGAATCTCTCCAAACCACTCTAAGATATAACTTAATTTATGTGCAATCTGGTTATGTCTATACCTTCATTCCAGACATCCCTCGTCGTGGAAGTGCCAATGCACTGGGGGCATCTCACACTGCTTACAATATCATTGGAACATTTCCACACCCTTCACCATACACTCATGCATTTCCCTCACCCTCTAATCAATGAAATTCGAAAGCTAGGTAATTTGTTTTTATCCTATAACAAACCCTTGAAATTGAGATTTTTCAATCCCTGTGTTTTTTATGTGTGGGAAGCATGATATAAAAAGAATTAATTTGTACTAAGTGGCATATAATTTTTAGACATATGGTCATAAAAATAACATCATTCCGCTCATCCTTATTTCGAAACCCTAATCTTCCAAAAAATTGATAATTGACTGAAAATTCTTTGAAATAAAATTAGAGGAGCCAAAACACAGAACATGATTCATTAAAACTGAAGTCATAGCCTCCTTTAACAATCCCAACCAAAAATGAAAAATTTGCTAGCCACTAAGAAGGGGAGGCATGAAAATGCAAGGAGGAAAATGAGGAATTCACCTCCCTCACGAACAAAGGAAATAACGCTTAGACCTCCCAAAGAATGCCAAACACCAGAGTAGCTAGGGCCAGGAAGCTACAAATAAATTTCCCAACTTCAATATTGGAACAGAGTGCTACAGGATTAGAACAAATTGTTATTGGATTGAGATAGTTTTCTCCAGGATAAAACAATGTACTACAGGAAAGTTTACATCACTATAAAAGCGCCCAATTTTGAGAAATCCATCCAAAAAACCATATATTTTAAGAGGGACAATAGGATAAGTGTAAGTACAAATTTTTATCTTCCATTTGCAGGTAAGAGACGTGCATCCTATAACAAAATTCTGATAAAAATTTGGGAATAATTATTTTTTGTGTATGTTTCTTTTGATTTAAGCATGATAAGAAGGGAAGTGTATTTTTTTGAGTTCACTCAGAAGTTTTCCTTCCTTTAGCTAGTGTCAATAAATGTTTCTTTTACCCCTATTCTGAAACCGTAATTACTCAGAAAATATCTAAATTGGTAGTGAATAAGGAGCATTGCTTTCCCAAAATTTGGAAAATATCACCGACAACCATAGGGGGTGGTTTCAATTGTAGAGATCCCACAAAATCATGAAGGATGCTAATTATCAAATATTATCTTTAGAAACATGTATAATGGGAAAAACTTGTAAACAAAGAGACTTTTCTTGTGACACGGGCAAAAGCTTAATTAGAGCTTCGAGAAAAAGATGGATTTGTAGAAGAAAAAGATAGAAATGAAAAATAAAAGGCTTGTGAAGAATATGGAGAGGCTGGAGTAGGAAATGATGTTCTAGTATTCCCTTAAATGTAGCTTGGAATGTTAAGGAGGCCACCAAGGCCATTAATGAGGTACAATTAGGTGACTAGGTTGTTTTTTTTTTCACTTGCTGGTTCACGAAAGGTAACTAGGTTGTTAAGAGGATGAGAAACTGTTTTAGTAGGAGGTTATGTGGACCTCCAAATTAGATACAATTTAAGGGCCATCAAACCATCCTTTAGCACATTTAATCTGTCTCTTTGAATTTTATGACATTTTTTTAAGATACAATGTGTTCATTAGGAGGGTTTAGAGATAATTGCATATTATGTGCCTAATATTAAATTTTTTTTGCAGAATGTTTAGAGAATATTGAGTAAATTCCAAATGAGATAATATAGGGACTTTCTCCCTACTACACGATAGAAAAATATTTGATAATAAATGAAAAATATATTATGATATTATTGAATAAATTATGGAGCTCCAATGATCGAGAGAATATAGGAATCTTCTCTGTGTAGTTTAGTGAAGATTCCTACGAATGGGAATGAGATCCACTTTTTAAGCCATTTTTAAGGGGATGGTTTCTTCATTTCAGGAAGAATGATTCCCCATTAATTTTTATAATTAAATATTGGAATTTTCCTCTATGGGAATGAATTTCTTGGTGTTCTTGTGAAGAAAACTTGTTCTTTAGTAGCGCTACCTTCATTTCTAGTAGGGATGTACTTGGCTGACTCTAATAATGAGGTCTGGTGTAATTTTTAGCTTTAGAAACTTGGTTTCATTTGTAGGAATCTGAGAATCCTTAGTATTAGCCATTCTAGGAGCCTTACAGTCATGTTATACAATTTCTTTATCTTGTTTGAATGTTTTGTTCACTTTCACTCCTTATTCTTACATTTCTGATTTTTTCACTTAGTATTCATGTTTTATTTTTTGTAGGTTATATTGGTTAAATGACTAAGTGTTTTTGGTAATTTATATAGTTAGATCTTTTATTCATCCTTAGAATGGCTTGGTGAAGTCATGTTCATCATTGAGCTACTTTGATTGATTTACTAGTTAACAATTCTAGAATTTCTAGAAATATCCCATAGAAAAGTATTAGTATTTTTCTGCCAATTTTATCACATGTTAACAAGGATATTTTGAGTGATTCCACTTGTATTGGAGTCCTAGTACATCCTACTTAATAAAAAAATGTACCCTATGTCAATTTCATTTTATTTTATTACACATTTGGCAACTTAACTTGAGAAACATACATCCAATAGCAATCTTTGTAGCATTTTTTTTCAAGATCTTCCTTTCCCATATTCACTCCAAATTCATGATAGAAGTATATTTTTACCCTATGAGTGATTTTAAAACACTTTGGTTGAGTTACAACTAGGTTAGGTCACTATTTGTTCTTATATTGCTTTCATATCGAATGTTGATTTCTTTAATTAGTCTATATTTCATTTCTACTTTTTACATTAATAAAAGTATGGTTTCCTTCTTGCAATAGTACTATAGGACTTTAATTTCATGAAAAGGAGAGTAATTTCCTTGATTACCATTTTCCTATACATTTTTACAAATAGACTAGCTTCCCTTTCTATCATTCACTTTCCAAAAAAAGTAGAATAGATTTACTTATTATTATTTACATTTTTCAACATAGGATTTGAAACTTACCTAGATCTTTGATCATTGAAGTTTTTGTATTGCCTTATTTCACCTATATCAAATGGAGTCATACTAGGAAGAGGAAGGTTCTTGTTGCACATACATTTTTGGCCCCTCTTATGTTTGTATGAATCTCAAGTTGATAATTTATGTTCGTAGCCTGAGGAGTGGTAGAATTCATGTTTCATTATTAGGGCTCATCAAATTTTTATATAATGTACTCTAAAGGCATTGATTTTTCAATTGTGTTGATGGTTATCAAAGGAAAATATCAAATATATAGTGAAATAACATGGAAGAAAAAAATGTTTCTATTTGAATATTATAAACTAAGTAATTTTGTGTATTACTATACAAATCTATTTGGTGGTATAAACATCTAACTATAAAAAATCACCAAACAATAACTCATCAATAGAATGATACTTCATAATTTATCATACACATGAGAATTAACGGATTCCATTAGTATTCGAAGTGGTCCTGATGATTTACTTAACTGATCATGGGTATATAGTGTGGTATGTAGTATGTGATATGGGGTAAGTTGGTTTTTCAATTAAAGTATAAAAGGTTCCTTTTTAATACTAATTAATGCATATAACATTACTTTCCTTTGTTGTGACCAAACTAGCTAATGAATCTTAGGTACATGAAGGCTTGCCAATAATAATAACAATGTTTTTCAACACCACATCAATAATGGTTGCAAAGATATAGTTGCGATGGACTTAATTTTATATTCCTCGCATATCCATGTGTCTATTACTTCTCATTAGAATCTACATTCTATTCACATATGAAAAAATGAGGTTTTCCACACCTAACCACAGACATGAGCTAGATCACTCTGCCTTTCAATATTTATGCAAATACACTAGTTTTTTAAAAAGAGAGCCATATATTTCATGTCATCACTTATATGTGACAACTAACTTTTTGTATCATGAGCTATGACACTTATCATAAGCATCCTGTGAAATGTTTACTATGTGTCTCACATTGTAGAGTATCACTTATGTGCATTGCTTATGGGACATCACTCAATACATAAATGTAATCAATAAACATAACATCCCAAGGCAAGTGTATAAAGGGAAAGATTAAAGTGCAAAAATTACTAAAAGGAGATGCATAAACCACCTGTCAATGATGGGGATTATTTAATACTAGGAGGAATTTCCTTATCCTCTCATGCATGTTGTAGGAAATAACTTACATATGTTCTCATGAATATTTTAGCCACTACAAACAATCACCAATTTATATTAAGTGTTTTAACTATGGTGTGTCAATTTTGTGGGCCATGTTAGAACATTAATTATATCTCACTTGTGGAACATTAATTATGTGCATCAGTGGATATGCGTTGATGCCGAAGGTTAATTGTTTACATGCCTCACTTATATGTGACACCTAATATTTTGTATCATGGATTCAGTGAATTGTTATGGTACATTCCTTTTGGTGCATCATTTAATTAATAAATATAATGGAAAAAAGTAACATACAAAGGAATGGGAATAAAGATATATATTATGGAAACCTCTTAGGTCATCCAAACTTAGCCTTAGCCACCATATATTAGAACAAGTTGATAGAAATGGGACTTTCCATACAAAAAGTAGAAAGCTTAGCAAGCAACTACGATTTTCGAATTCCATGTTACCAAGGATTTAAAATTCCTAAAAAATATGGTTAACATATAATTACTCAAAACCTAGGGTTTTAAAATTACAAAAACCTAAGGCTTTTCAATTTCCTCATTAATATTCTACTCAACTTCTAATATTTATGTTTACACAACATATTGTCATAAAGAGGGGCATATACCTCTTTTAAACATTGTGGATCGATTAATAGAAGGTAGAAATTCATTACATATAATCTCATGTATATTGTAACCAATATATTACATATCTTCTCATGTCAAGTGACACCACTATGTACAATGGTCAACGATAGAGGGAATTTTATCCTAAAAGTCCCTGTCAAAGGTTCACATACATAATATGTAAACCAATCAAAATACTTTAAATTTAAAAAGAGGTACATGAAAATATTTTGGAAGGAAAATAGAAAAACTATTCTAATTGTATTTTTGGTTTATCTACTTATAGGTTTACTCAAATTTCAAGTTTATACATTGGTTTGATGTAGAATTAAATTTTGCATCCAACAAGTACCCATTATTCATCCTTTTGAGAAGATCCATATTTACATTTTTTTAATGCATCTTCATTCTTATCAATGTGGGTCTTCTCAAAATTATGCATAATGGGTATGTGTTGGATTCAGAATTTAATGTTGCATTCAAGAAGAGTCTACTCATGAAATTTAAGTAATCCTATAAGGCAACAAGCCAAAAGTACAATGAAAAAAGTAGTTTTTTCCTTTCCTCTCCAAAATTAATAACTATTGTTTTATTAATTTTCTTTAGGAGAACAAATTCAAAATATAATTTCCTCTAATGTTTGGGTTGTGTGTGTTTCTTATAGTGTATAAATTATGGATGTCATTTATGAACATTAATTATGTTCCACTTATGTTTATACACATATATGCATCAATGGATATGTTTTGGTGGGCATGGTTTATTACTTATGTAAATTAATTTGATAAGGTGCATCATTATATGTTACACCTAATATGGTGGACCATTTCTTTAGTGTATTTATGTTGAACTATGCCACTTTTGGTAGGTATTTTATGACATGTTGATTATGCCTCTTACTTTAGAAATTATAACTTATATTAACTTTCATGGGAATTAGTCACAATGCCACAAAAATAACTCCATCATTATAACATTTCATCACTTCATAAAATTAACACATGTAATCATATATAACTTCGAAATGAATGTGAATCAAGAAAAATCTTATGTCTACATCTTAGAAAAAAATTCCTAAAAAAATAGGGTTTTCAGATTCTAAAATCTCTCTATTCTACATTTTTCATGCTCAACTATTGCCATTTTTCATTGTATTGTCTTTGCATTCTTATATTTATGCAAGAATACTACATTTTTTAGAAAGAGAGGAATCAACCTCTTGCCAAAATTAGGGGTTGGTTAATAGAAGAGAAAACTTCCTTACATATCTTCTTCAATATAATGTATCCACTATGTACAATTGTCAATTTATAACATCTATGTTTTTTACATCGTGTCAATTATGTGTCTCATGTAAGAACACTAGTTACGTCTAACTTATGGTGCATCCCTTATGTGCATTGAATGATATGTGTTGATGGTCATGATTCATTTCTGATTTGAATCTCTTATCTATTATTAATAAAGGCACTCCACGTATATGTGTTACCTAATATGGTGTGTGGAAATGTGCCTATGAAAGGTTATATGGGCCTTATGATGCCTACAAAAGGTTAAATAGGCCTTATGTTTTACCTAACTGAGATGACGATAATTGAGCTTATAGAACTGCATGGTTGAGAGGTCATTTGACTGATCCATTGTAATCTTTTCATAGGGAGTTTTATCCCAAAGAACTTGTAATTATTAGGGTTCTACCTTTAGAATACTAAGTTGTTTTGTAGTATACCTAGGGGGGATATTAATGGGTATAGAGGGAGGTACCCAAGGAAATACTGTAATAATGGAGTGGGCCATAGTTAATAAATAAAGTGGTTAACCTGCATCATGTAAGGGACCACAATTAGCTAGCAATAATGCGATAAGCCCATGGTATTAGATATATGGTATTGAGAGACACATGGGATTTTGGGTATATTTGTTTTATCATATAATTGCAGGATATATCTATTACATATTTAGGGAAACTTAAGGACCAATCCAGGATTGAATTATTCATTGAATCCTTTAGGGAAAGCTCAATTTTTTCTATATGATAGGCTTGTAGTGAGGCTAGATAGGCCTTTTTAATTTAGAAAAGAATTTGGCACAATTTTTAAGAGAATGGAGGAATATTTGTTTCATCTTAAGCACAGGTTAATCACAAATTATTTTCCTCAAATACTAAGCTTAAGAAGTATTTCAGGTGTTAATCCTAGAACTAGTAGCTAATCCATCTCCTAATGATGAACTCGTTAGAATGGTGCCGTGACATAATGTGCGTAATGGGAATTTTTCCATCACATGGTGAAGTGAAATTACCATTGTTCCATGCCTAGTTTTGGGCTTGGGGTGTCCTCTGTGTCTCAACATGGAGGCACAATGGCATGTTGGCATGAGGGCATAGAATAGGTGATTAGCATGGGGCTACTAAAAAATTTTATAATGTGGTTTTGTTGCTTTACATGGAGGACTGGGACTCGATGGGAACACCATCTTGAGTTGAGGTGATAAGTTCCATCTAGACTAGACAAGGCTACATGGTTGCCAGAAAGGAAGAATGTGGAAAAAATGTTGCCATGGATACTTTGGGTCATGACATGTGGTAAGTAAATATATACCAGTAGAAAGGCTGAAAATTCCATTCCCACATTACACATGGCATGCTCAAAGGATGCCACATAGGAGGGTGAAATCATATTCATGTCAACAATAGACAAAGGAGGCATGTGATATGGAACTAGATAATGTGGTTGTGAGGTGGCACATTGTGTCATGCTGCGTTGATAGTGACAATTAACATGATGTGAGATTGACATCCATTAACAAATACATATATTTCCATGAATTATGTCCAGCACTATGCTCCTTGCTATATCCTATGAGAAAAGAGACATCTCAGAGAAAGTAGTAAATGGGATTTTTTTGGACATTCATGGAAATATCTTTGTCGCAACGTACAAACTTTAGAATGGAGTCCACTCC
>APFE030163167.1:1309-94606 GCA_000404065.3 Pinus taeda
ATTCTATGGGGCACAATAATAACAATATGGGGACAATAGGGGCACAACAATATTAATAAGGGGTACAACTACAATAGTAATGGGGTAATCACTAGTATTATAGGGACCCAACAACATGTCTTCAAATTCTTCCTCCTTCAGCTCCAGGTTAATGGCTTTGTCCTTTTCCTGTGCAGCGGGCTTGTCCTTCGATGGGTTTCTTCTCGGCGATGCACGCACTGGTATCGCAGCCTGCTTGCCCTTTTTGTCCTTCAATTTTCTCCTTGGTTGGGGTTGGCTTTGATCTAGGCATCTAAGGTGATTTGGGAACTTCAGCTAATACTTCTACGACCTCTGGGGCATCTCCCTCTGCCTCCCTAACATCCTCCGACACAGCCCCCTCGGTTGTCACTACTTTGACGTCCATAACTTCTGCGGGTGTCGACATGATGCTATTCAACACTTCTTGTGTCTCCTTTGGTAATTTCTCAAACGTTGAACTCGCTATCAGAGCTTCAAAGAATTCACGGTTCATGTGCACCTGAGAGCTCAACAACTCAATTCTTAAAATGCCAAGTGTTTTTCGCTGGGTAGCCACCTATAATTTATAGGGAATTTTGAATTCAAATTTAACAGTTCCCCCCACATTTGGTTCATTAATGCTGGATTGGTGGCAGATTTCCAAGGATCTTACCCATAAAGTTTGTCTTAAATGTCAGCCACCCGCTCCATTTAGCCACATTCCTACCATCACATCATGAATAGTGACTTTAACAGTCACTTTCCAGCTGATCTGCGCGATTTCTCCTTGGGTAGCGTAGCTCCCTTCACGTTCTCGCAAACACTGTAACATTTCCTGACTCCGCACAATCCTTTGATCATGTAGTTCCCCAACCCCGGCAATGTAGTTTATAGTCCCGTGCCTCCTTTCAGCTTCCTGGAGTGCTAAAACTATGCTACCTTCATATAGTCACTTGGTTGGATCACTGGTGTATGGATTCAATCGGCTGCCATTCACCTTTCTTGGGAAGGGATCTCCATTCAATTTAACCAACTGAACTGCTCCACCGTTGGTAATCTCCTTAATGACACAGGGCCCCAACTAGAGCATTCTGAATTTCCTTGGAAATTTATCAAACTTACTGTCATATAACAAAACCAGATCATTTACCTTAAAGGTGGACAACTTAATGTGTCGATCATGCCATGCTTTTCCACGTTGCTTTTGGACCCGTTGGTGAAATCCATTTAGAAATCTCTCTTCCTCAAACTCAGCCAGCTACGCGAGCCTCTCTTCTAGGGCTCTGCGATCCGTCATACCCATGAGTGCCGCTATGCACAGACTAGGCACAATGTATTCCATGGGCATCACTGCTTCAACACCATATACAAGCCTAAAGGGTGTCTGTCCAGTCAAGTTTTTGCATGTCATCTGATAGGCCCATAGAACTGCGGGTATGCGTAGGTCTCAATCAATTCGCTGAGCGTTGCAAACCTTGGTCAGCACATTCTCCAGCACCTTATTGAATGCTTCCAGCATCCCATTAGCCTGTGGGTGATAGGGCGTGCTTTTTTGGTGATATACCTAAAATTCCTTCGTCAGTGCGCTGATTGTTTCATTCAGAAAGTGTGTTCCACGATCACTCATCAAAATATTTGGACACCCAAATCGTGTCAGTACATATTCAAAGAGGAACTTTGCAGCGGTCACACTTGTGCAGTCCTTTACAGGTTGTGCCTTCGCCCATCGGGTCAAATACTCAATCGTGGTGATAATGTACCGCACTCCCGTCTTATTTCCTTAGGGCTGAATGGGTCCCACAAAATCTATCGCCCATTTCTCAAAAGGTTGTAATGTCATCTGTGGGTTCAAAGGCATTTCATCTCTCCACGATGGCCTGCCATTCCTTTGACACACATCACACGCCTTGTAGTAAGCTTTTGAATCCTCGTGGAGGGTTGGCCACCACAACCCTACATGTAGAATCTTCTGTGTGGTCGCTCTTCCTGCATAATTCCCCCTGCGGCGCCCCCATGAGCGTCCACGAGTATACTACTCCTTCCAAACTCTGGTACATATCGTCGTAATACTTCATTAGACCCCATTTTGTATAGATGTCCGACAATGACAAAAAAGTTTGTCGCGCGTACCACTAACCCCTTCTTTTGTTGGACGGTGTAACCTTCTGAGGTGGTTCCTGTTGTTAGGAAGTGTATGATGTCTTCAAAGTGACTGTCTGCGATGAACACTGCAAATAGTTGCGTGTTAGGCAATGCCTCCTCCAAATTATTGGGCTCTTCCCCTATGTCGATGTGCAACAAATTGTCCGGTCCTGCGTTGAGTTGTCGAGGCTTCACAATAACCTCAAAATCATACTCCTGGAACAATAAAAACCACATATAGATTCTCCCCCCAACACAGGCTTATTGACCAAGTATTTCAACGTAGAATGATCTATATACATCTTAAAATGTTCACCCAGCAAATAGTGTCTAAACTTTTGGAGTGCGTATACCATGGCTAACCCTTCGCGCTCGGTGGTGTAATAGTTCTTCTCAACCTTGGATAACCTCCTGCTTGCGGATGCTATAGGATGGTCCAATTCTCCTTCGCCAGCTTGTGTCAGTATTGCTCCCAGTTCTATACATGACACGTCTACATGTACATGAAACTCCTTCCAATCTGGGAAGACTAAAATCGGTGTAGTGGCCATCTTTTCTTTCAATACATCCAAGCTTTTCTTACAGTCCTCATTCCAACAGAACATGACATCCTTTTTCAACAACTTCTCCATAGGCGCAGTGATCTAGGCATAGCCCTTGATAAACTTCCACTAATACCCAATATGTACTAAGGTTGTGCACAACTGTTTCACACTCCTCGATGCCTCCAAGTTGAGTGTTACTGCGATCTTTGCGGGATCTACCATCAATTCCTATCTACAAACCACATGACCCAATAGGGTCCCAAAAGGCACACAAAACAAACATTTCTTCAAATTGAGCGCAATCTAGTACCTTAGACAAGTATCTAGCATCATGCGCAAACATGTCACGTGGCGTTTTACCAACCCAAACACAGTCAAGTCATCAAAGTACACCTCCAGAAACTTATGAATAAATTCCTTGAATGCAGCAATGACTACGTGCGAAAAAATTGTAGGCGCATTCTTCAATCCGAAAGGCATTATAATGTATTGAAAACATCCCCATTCAGTCGCGAAGGTCGTCTTGCTTCTATCCTTAGGCACAATTTTGATCTGATGGTACCCAGAGAACCCATCAATGAAGGAGTACGCTTCCTGGCCACCTACATTATCCAATACCTCATGAGTGAACGGAGTCGGGAAAGGATCATGTACGCAAGCGTCATTCAACTTCCTGAGATCTACACATATCTTTATTTCATTCTTCTGCTTCTTTTCCTATACCACCATTGGGCTCACCCAATCAGATTCTTCTACGGGCTCAATGATGCCTGCCATGAGCATCTTGTCTAGCTCTAAGCAAACCTTCTCCTTATACTTCGGATTGAGACGGTAAGGTCTTTGCTTAACCAGCTTCGCGTCTGGTTTTAACGTGATCTTCATAACACCCAACTCTCCTATTATCCCCTTTAGCTCCATAAAGTTGGTAGGGAACAAATCCTGGTATTCGCGGAGTAATTCGACGACCTTATCCATCGTCGTGTCATCCCAGTAATCTCCAATCTTCGCGAATTTGGGCTCCACCTCCATACCAATATTTACCTATTTCATTTTCATTGGCGCGGTTATATCAGAATTCTCAATCTGTGGTCCCTCAACCTCACAGTGACCCTCTGTTTCAGGGATATTATTTTTTCATGGATCCTTGTCTTCTTCTTCAGCAGTCACGTTATAGCATTCCAGTGCGTGGCTTAGCCGAGTAGTCCAATTAGGTTGAATCAGATCCAAAGGATCCTACGATATCCTAAAGATTGTTGATTTAACTTCTTGTAGCGCTTTGTCAATACAGTCAAACCCATCTTCGAAGCTGAATGTCATTATGAATCCTTCACGCAGAATATCCCATTCACCTGTACCATGGCCGAGCTCTGTTTCCAAGTACCAGTTCATCGAGATGACATCCAAGGTATGACATAACAAGTGCACCCACTCAAGTTGGGGCTTCGCTCCATACGCCTTAGCCCATTTGGCCAAGTGCACACACGGATCATCCTTCCCGTCATA
This sequence comes from Pinus taeda, assembly GCA_000404065.3. Lineage (NCBI taxonomy): Eukaryota > Viridiplantae > Streptophyta > Pinopsida > Pinales > Pinaceae > Pinus > Pinus taeda. The sequence goes on from APFE030163167.1 coordinate 5,500, forward strand.
TTTTTCTGTCATTCGTACCTTTGGTTTCCCAAAGCATGTTCTCATCATCCTCCTACACTCGCGCCAATTGTCGAAATTACCCTTGTGCATACCCCACCATCTTGCAGGTGTAGCATGCAATGCCCAGTCCAAAGCCTGGAAGCGCTGATTTTATGGTACCTCCCTTTCAAATGCATCCAAAAATACATCTGTATCCTTCAAGCCACCATAATTGGGCATATTTCTTACCTTCGACAATACACAACGTAGCGACCAGGTCATCATGTTACAACTCAGCGCGGTTACTTCATGTAGTTGATTTTGCTAGTGCTCTAATTCTTCATCAGATTCGGAGGTGCAGGAGCTCTCATAATCCCATGTAATTCATCCATCCGCTGTTGGATTCACCCAATCTTGGTCTCGCGTTGTTATCTTATATATGTAGTCCAAATCGTCATCGCTTTCGTAATCGCGGATTGGTTCAGTATAGCGCGATCCTTCAGCAGGATCTAGGGGTACTATTACGCGAAGCAATTTCTTTTCAAATATCATCTTTCGCTTCTTTAAGTTGATTACCCTGTTCATTTTAGTAGCTCAATCAATGTCAAGGAGCGTAGGGTAGGGGTTGTTGTCATCCATAATTTCTATTACTTCAAATTCAGTCAATGCACTCGCGCCTTCAATGTCTACAGTTACTCCTTGTAGTCGTCCCATGGGGATGATCTTCTGTTGATTTGCCATCCTTAACTGAATCAAAGACCACTGTAGTGCGAGTCTCGCCATCTGCTCCCAAGTCTACTTTGGTAAAATGTTTGCGTCTGAACCCAGATCCAAAATAACCTGATCCATTTCATATTCTCCTATCTGTGTGGTCAGTCTCATTTCACGCCCTGTCCTTGCTTTATGCTTACCAATCTTTCGTACCACGCGTGGTTCACCTGGAGTGTTTCCAGCGCATCTATTTATAAGTTCCTGTAACCCCTGCATAGCCTTTCTATTGCGCAGTAGCTTCATGCAGGTCTCTAGAAAGTTCGTAAGCATAGAAGGGTCCATTTCCTGATTAGGCTTATCCCTGCTCCCTGAGGTAGAGGCCTCAGCGAAGCTCTTCTTTGCTTCCATGAACGTTTCGTGGGCGCGCTCCAAATCAAATTCAGCCTCCTTCACCAGAGCTCTGCAAACCCATGCGTTGTCTCGGGGTTGTTTCCCCTTATCATCACTCGTTGTAATTCCACTTCAAAGCACTATATTCACATTCAGATCCTCTTTGCGAGGCTCAGACCTCATCATCTGCAGGTTCTGTGTCAGTTGAGGTGGTATCACCCCTTTGTCGCGTATCCTCGTTATCAGCGTAAGACAATCTTCTGTATCATGATAAAATTGGGTACAATATTTACATGATGGACGCATTGGGTCAGTGCATTCACCGGCATAGTGTCCTGGTCCTCCACAGTTGTAGCAGATTAGCTGTCCTCGACATCTACCAGGTCCTCCTCCGCCTCGGCCTCGTCCACGCCCCTGAAATCATGTTCGTGCCATCCCAACGCTCTGGTCAGGGGGCCACATTTATGCTTGAACCCTATAGGCAGGTGTTTTGTCTATCATCAATTCATAACTTTGGCAATTGCGCTCATCATGCTCTACCGACCTGCATAAGTTGTACAACAATTTTTGCGGTGTTTGTACAAACTTCTGCAGTAAATGACAGTTATCCGTTGTATGTTTTCCTACTACCTGACATATAGAGAACCACAACACAAACCTGCGCTTGATCCTGCTTGGGCTTCCTGCCTCAAAGGCATTGGTCCTCCTCCTGCAATATAGTTCGCAAAGATCGGCCAGTGGTCTTTATCATGCCCCCTGACCTTTACATTTCAGGCACCATATTTCTTCGCGCACCTCTGGTCGAACTAATCTGTCTTGCTTCAAACTTTTCATTTCAAGGCAAAGATTTTGCAACTGTGCATGGATCTATTAAACCCCTAGATTCAGATCTTGCATCGGTGTCTCATGCAGTCTCATTGCAATCTCCAAGGCCTCTGCCTGAGTCGTAATCTTTTGTTGTGACAGTGTAACCCTTAGGTGTGGTAGGAGCGAAGCCATAAACCATTCACAGCGTTGTCCATCTATTAAGTTCATATTAGCTTCATGGATTTTACACTTCAACCTCTGATCCAATTCCCAAGGTGTCTCACCTAGTTTCATCGCGATTTCCTTGAACCCCACAATCAACTGCGCCTAAGATTTAGGCCTACTGAATTCTTTATTTTGCACGGTCTCGATGTCTACCAACCCAGCATTTGGGTTATCATTAGAGTACTTGATGTACTAGGTTAGTGCGTGATCCTACAAAGCACTAACCAATGTTTCCTTATTCATGTGATCATTTATGATGCCCTGAGCTTCCCATACAACTTTCATGACGAACCAAAATTGGTCTGAGTCCTCATTCCCAAGCCTTTAAACAAAGGTAGCTTCACTGAACTCGCCATGCTAAACTGCGGTGGAGGTGGTGGTGGTATGGGTGAAGTCGCAAGTGATGGTGGTGAAGTTGGAGGTGGTGTAGGTGGAGGTGGCAATCGCGGGAATCCCTATCTTATTAACTAAACTACACTTTGCGGAGAAGCTTGTGCTACTCCCTCTTCATCGCCCAACGATGGTAAGATCAGTGGGCTATATTCAGGACCCTTTCTTCCTTCGTTTCTATAAGTCTTTCCACTTCGCGTAGCTCTGAACATCAAGGTAGCTGCATAACCCATTTTTCACACGATAACATCTTAATCCATGTATTTAAAGACTTCAAGCACTTACCTCATGGACCTTTGAAAAAACGATGCCCCACCTCACTGCAACTAACTGAGGTATCGACCGCGAATTCACTCACAAATCCTCCTAGGATGAGATCAATCCAATGATCGACAACACGTGCGATCTTATCCTTAAAGGCTTCCAGTCTTTATACTAACTCCGAGGTCCATACAATTGGACTATCAAGTCTCCACCTTCCTTGGCTATCCACTAGCTTTGCAATCCACTTGTATAACTCAACTAGAAAGGAATAGAAAAATATCTCGTGGATTTTTGTATATAAGTACCTATCTAGCCACTGTTCCTTTGTCAGCCATGGGTTTCTATTCTCTTGCGCCACGAATTCGTGGATCTTCCTATCCAACCAGTCTTCGACCTCTTTCTTAGTTGGATTCCAGTGATACGACATCACACATCTCTCACGCAAATTCTGGTCCCGGCAACAGAACCATTTGTTGGCTTTGTGGGGCTTGACCCGGGTTCAACGTTAGTTAGCCAAACAAATCCCTACACTACTGGCCCTTTCGGCATCAGCCCGGGGAGTGCAGACCGAAGTCTCACCCGAAGCAGTGTGGGAGGATGCTGGAACCAAGTTTCTGCACCCTGAGATGGTCGTGATGTCGGTTTATACCCTCTGTTCCTACTTTCGTGTAGGTCACTAGCTTTAGGGCTCTGTCAGTCCACCCCTTTATTCTGCCCTTCGGTGCCTCCACAAAGGTGTACGATTGACCTTTGCGCAGCCTTAACCCGTGATCCAGGTACTTTCATGCTGCTACGATAGCGTATTGTATAGGTTCCCAAATTATCTTAAGTGTTTGACTTATCTTACTAAACAATCCCAATATATTCACATATATTCACGCATCACATAAACATTGTAAATGAAACCCAAAACACAATATAACCAGATGCAGTAACAAGAAATAAATACACAGAATTTGCCTAATACTTCTCTTTATTGATATCTTTAGTTCATTACAGACTCTATCCACCTTGCGCACACAATTGCAGGGGTCTGCGCACTTAGCTACAGACTTCCACCCAAGGCCTTTGCGCAATCAGCTGCATAGCCTCTACCTACGCTAAGACCCGAACACTTAGACTTCTCTACCAAGACTCCAAAACTTGTCTACTCCCTTAGAATTAAGACTACTTAGAGCTTACTTACTTAGCTCCTTTTTTATACAATCCCATGGTTCGTGGACCATGGGTGGATATTTACAGCCGACTTTACACTTTACAAAATAAGGGCGAACAACCCTTTATGACTCTTGACACCTTCATGCTTCGCAACCACAAAATACGGATACTTTACAACTTTACTACCAAATTGACCCAAACATGGGCTTTTAGCCCCAAAACTGTCCTTAGGGCATCTCGTTCCCAACAGAGAGCGAAATTTATTACACTTGGTCCTGTAATTTTGATATATCATGATGTAATTCTTCGTCTTCATGTGTCATAGTACAACTTTATGAGGGCTTAATGGGTGTAAAATTATTTTGTTTTGGAGGAATTTTAGAACCAAATACTTATATCTATGCTTCAATATGCTCTTTGAATCACTTAAAACTGATTTTCAAAACAAAAGTTATGACAAAATTTTTAAAATACACACCTTTTTCTTCCTTTTTTGGAGTTCAATATTGCAATTGTTGTATCTTTGTAATTTCAGATTTCCAAGGTATGAAATTTGGTCCTGTGGTATCCCTATGAATCTTCTTTTCAATTCCATAAGTCCGACCAATATTTGACTATTCAATATATAGTTGTGCCAGATTTTCTAAGATGTCCTGATTATGGACTAGTTCAGTAGAGCGAAGTTGTACGGGATGCCACGTGTCACTGTTTCAACATTTTACCCTAAAATATCTATAGAAGAAACTAAATTTTGTGCACTTTCATCTAAATATTACATAATTCAAATCTGATACTTGAAATGAAAGTTATGACGATTTTCCCTAGGTCACTTGTTTGAGACTGAATTCTCGAGCATGAAAAAACCCTAACTTCTTTGGACCATATCTTAGAAAATATAGCAAACCAAAATCTGAAATTCTGGCACAAATCGGATCCATGTGGTTGTAATTTTAGATTCTCAAGTTTCATAGAAAAAATTATAACAAAAATTCCACGATGACTTGTTTGAACAGTGAAACCCTAGAATCCAAAGTTCTGATACCAAATATTATGCAACCAACTCGCAAATAAATATATCAATGACTTAAAAATTATCCTCTTCGAGGGGGAAACCTCATTTACATTACATAAATGAATAATTCTTGGATGATACAAATGACAATACATCCTTTGTATATATAGGAGTCTAAGGGGTCACAATATAATCAGAGCTTACATAACAATAATAATGTAAGGGCACAACAATAACATTATTGGGTTTCTATGGGGCACAAAAATAACAATATGGGGGCTACACGTGCACAAAAATAACAATAAGGGTGCTACACTAGTATTATAGGGATCTAACAATGTATATAAAAAATTTCTTTTTGGATTTCACATCTTTCCACCATGAATTTCCCATGATAGTTTTCAACTACTAATAGATCTTAACAATCTATATATACCTTATTTGTCTTATTCTAGTATTGCCATTATCTGGCACCTAGCTCCTAATCCGCTCTTCAACCTCTTGTAAGCCCTGTGCCTGAAGCGACCACCTAGAGGAATGCAGTTGAAATCCAAATTCATCTGAATAGCTATTTGTCTCTGCCCTAGCATTCCAAACCTTGTCATGAAAATATCTTAGGAATGCACTTTTTGTATAAAATGATGTTTCTCAAAGGAGTCAACCACCATATTGAGTTCCATTGCATAAGGTATTATGTTTTGGTGAGGTTTCCATCACAAACAAACCATAATTAATGACATGTTCTAGGTGGTACTCCATATAAACCTCGTGTACCTCCTTCCATCATGTATCACAAAATTGCTCTACTCTATCATGATTATCACTTGATGTGGGGGGGGTGATCCCCCATTATAATGCATATACATTGTGATTTGAATGATTCACTAAAGATTTCATTCTATTATTTATCTAGGGGAGAATTGACATATTTGTTTCCTTTATTCACCATTTTTTTTAGCAAGATTGTTTCTATTCCATCTCACATGTTCAATTCTTGAAGCATGAAGACCTTTTAGAAGGTTTTGATTTCACTCCAGGCCTTCTTCTAGTCGCCAATGGGTTGAATATTTTGAAGGGAACAAGCCATTTTGCAATTCGTTATCATCCTTATTATTGATTGAGAATATCATTCAATAATAAGGCTGTCAAAATGATATTTGATGGCTATCTATAGGCCAAATTCCAAAGAGAAGAACTTTGCATCATTATTGATGTCAATCACCAACTAACCTGCATAGATTATGTGATATATGATTGTTGAAATCCATGCAACTATTTGATTGCTCTTACACATATTTCACACGTAGTATTATTTTTTAGTGCTAAAATTAATATATTGTATTGTCAATGAAATCCTACATAATGGAAGAGTATCTTTCCCTAGTAAAAATGATGGTTCCTTTCTATTTCAATAAATGGCTCATTCCATTGAAATAATAGAACTTACATTGAAATTTTCATTACTTTGAGGGTTCCATAACTACAATTTCCAAATGGAGTAATCATAACTACCAAAGTATCTTTATTTTCAAATTACAATTCTCATTATGGTGGGGGATTTGCTGGTAAACTCGGGAAGCGTGGTGTCGTTGTTGGTGGTTTTCCACCAAATCAATAAGCCTTCTCAAATGATATAATCTCCTGGGATGTGAGAGGCCTCAATAGTTGAGGCAAGCCTCAACAACCGAGGAAAGTAGAGGTATTTGAAATATATACTCAGAAAAGACAAACCAAGTATAATGATTATTCAAGAAACTAAAATATCATAGCATAGACTAAAGAAAATTGTCAGGGGTCTCAAACCTGATTATGAGGTGGTGGCTCAAGATTCCAAAGGAAGCGCAGGAGGGCTTGCTATCCTCTAGAACCCTGCTGAGATCATCTTTGACGACTGGATCAACCTTCCTTGGATTCTCTCAGGCAAATTTTGGCACATTGGTACCCGAGATTGGGCTATTTTGACAAGGGTATACGAGCCTAACATTCTAGGAGAAAAAGGGGTTTTCCTCCAAAATTTAGGAAAACTAAGAAGATTGTATTCATAAGAGTTATGGATTCTAGGAGGTGATTTCAACCTGATCTTGTCACTAGATGAAAAGAGGGGTGACATTTGTCGTATTGATGTGGAGATGGAAGCATTTCAAGATACCATTTCAGAGCTGCAATTGGTGGATTTGCCCACAAATATTGGCATGTACACTTGGAACAATTGTCGAGGGGGGTCTCCTCACGTGGCGTCATGCCTTGATATATTCATGGTTTCCAAGCACATTATTAGTAGAGATATATTCCTTGAAGCATACATCTTCTCGTGTATGGAATTAGATCATTGACCGATCAAGATGGAGACTGATTTGAAAACTGTCCCCAAGAATCGGCCTTTCTGCTTTGAATCCTTTGGCTAAGGGACCCTTCATTTATGCAAAAAGTAGAAATTTGGTGGAAAGGAAGCTCAACTCATGGAAGAAACCACATGCACACATTTAAGCTCAAATTAAAAGAAATTAAATCCCAGATTAAACGCTAGAACAAAGAAGAGTTTGGAAACATCATGAAAGATCGGAAACAACTTCAAGATAGGATGCTAAACATCCAACAACAAAAAATCAATGAAGGAAGATTTGACAACTTAGTGGGGGAAGAAGGTCTGTTGGTAAACAAGATAGAAGAAAGAAGGAAATAAGAGGAAATTATGTGGAAGCAGAAATCTAGAATACAATGGCTCAGAGAAGGCAAGAGGAACACAATGTTTTTCCACAAATCCATGATTCAACACCGACAACACAATCGAATATTCTCTCTTGAGGACGGTTCGAGGAACAAATTAGCCCAACATGAGGAGATGGAAACCTTAGTGGTGGATCACTTCCACTCCCTTCTTTCTAACCCTCCCCAGGATAGATTAGAATCCGTACAAAGGATCACTACCCATATTCCACAAATTATTTCCAGGGAGAAAAATCTAGCCCTCATGAGAGCAGTTACTCAAGAGGAGATAGAGGATGTTGTCAAGGGTATGGCCAAAAACAAAGCACCGGGCCAGATGGATTCATGGAATAATTCTATCAAGTTGTCTAGGACTTCATTGGGCATGACATTTTGGAAGTAGTGGAGGAATCTCACTGAAACTAGTAGGTAAGTCTTGGTCTCAACTCCACTTTCATTGCTTTAATCCCTAAAACTGCAAAGTCTGAGGAGCCTCAGGGTTTCATATCTATTGCCTTATGTAATGTCATTTACAAGATCATATCCATGGTTATTGTCAAGTGTCTAAAGCCCCTCCTTCCGTCACTTATCTACCCTGAGAAAACTAGTTTCGTGGAGGGTCGTCAAATCCTCAACGGTATCATCACCTCACAAGAAATTGTTAATTCCTTGAAGCAACTTAAAACCCCAGGCATGTTGATCAAGCTGGACCTCTCAAAAGCCTATGACCATCTTAGTTGATCTTACCTTATTAGTATTCTCAAAGGTTGGTTGAAATAGATCTATTCCCTTATCACATCTCCTGTTTTCTCTATCTTGCTTAATGGCTCCCCAACTAAAAATTCCAATCCCTCCCATGGTTTAAGACAAGGTGACCCTATGTCCCCGTTTCTTTTCATCTTGGTTGCTGAAGGTTTGGGTCGATATCTGAAATCAACGGTTCTTTCCTCCCAGATCAAAGGTATCAAACCTTAGGGCAATGATTTACCCATTACTCACCATAAATTTGTGGATGATATCATGTTATTTTGTCAAGTTTCTCTCTGGGAAGTGAGAAAGATCAAAGAGATCCTACATGATTTTATGATTGCCTTTAGCACCCTGATCAACAATGAAAAATCTAGCATTTTCTTTTTTAATACACTTGTAAATACCTAAGCCTTCCTCGTCAGGGTGCTTGGCTTTGGTATCGACTCACCCCCTTCCAAATATCTAGGCATGCCTTTAGTATTCAACTCATTAAAGACCTATTGTTGGAAATACCTCCTTCAAAAGATCCAGAAGAAATTCAACAGCTGGGATTTTCGATCCCTTAACCTGACTGGCAGGACTGTTTTTCTCAAAGCAGTCTTACAGTCAATTCCTATCTATCAACTATCGGGGATGTCCACTCCCAAATCCTCATGTTCAACTATGGTTGACACTTTCAAAAAGTTCTTATGGGGTGGTGCTCAACAATTGAAGAAATGGGCTTTAGTCTCTTGGACCAATCTTACAAAACCCAAGATGGCTGAGGGTTTAAGTCTTAGGGATCCATTCACTTTGAATCAAGTCATGGAGCTAAAATCTGGTGGAGATGTTTACAAGGTGACCAAGATATTTGGAAAAACATATGGACCATAAAATATGGTATGCCACTCTAGATAGAGGATATCCTTACGTACCAGGATCCTCCCAAGGGTTCTTCAATCTGGAACTTGGTAGAAAGAAACAATGAACTAATAACTCAACACTTTTTTATGGGAAATCCAAGATGTAAAAACAACACTCTTCTGGCATGACTCATGGAAACAGAGAGAGAAGTTTCTTAGTAGATAGGATTTACGAGAGATATTCCTATTCACAAACAACCAGAACTATTATACAATGGACCAATTTTGGAAGCCCCTTCAAATGAATTTTGGATTAAGACAATGGAAGGAGTATCAGGACTAGCCCAACCCTCCCAGTTTGGAGCAATGGGACAAAGAGCTTCAATCCTTGAAAATTGTAATTCAGGCAGGATTAGACATTCTTCGTTGGGGCTATTCTACTCGGGGCATTTTCAACATTAAGGAAGCATATCAATTACGAGTTGAAGATTACCACAATCATCGCAAACCCATCTGGAAAAAGATCTAGACAAGTAGATTATGGCCAAATATAGATTATTTTTTATGGATGGTGTGTAGAGGGCGCATTCTCACTTGGGATCAACTTTAGAAATGTGGATTTAATGGACCTTCGTTCTGCTTCTTATGTGGTTGTCACAATGGAGATCTTGAGAACCTTTTGAATTCATGCTCTTTTGTAACTAAAAAATGGAGACAATTAGGAGACCTTTTTGGTCATATCGATAGAGATCCACTGAGTATAAAGGAATCTATAGTATTGTGGCGTAAAGGCCTATTCTTGAGTGTAGTATCAAATTAGGCTTGGGAATTGCAACTGGGCTTCCTCTTATGGGCCATTTGGAAGGAAATGAACAGAAGGATCTTTAAATAATGCCAGAAATATCATGAAGAAGTTTGGCAGAGAAATAATTTTGGCAGACAAATGACACCAGGATGATTGGCAGGTTGGCCCTCATGAAGGTCGTATTTTGTCCATGCTAAATTTGTCCCCTAAAATGATTGCCCCAAGCTCTTGGAAACTCTTAATCACTCTTGTGCTATTGCCTCACCACTTATCTGCTCCTCCGAATCATTTTATTAAGTTAAATTTTTATGGTGCCTTTAAACACAACTCGGGAACTGCAGGTTTTGGAGGACTTTTTTAGGATTCTCATAAGCAAACTAGACTTGTTTATGCGGCTGATTGTGTTTTTGCAAGTAACAACGAGGCCAAATTCAATGCTGTCAAACATGACCTTCGTTTCACCATTAGAATGGGCTACAAAAAGCTAATGATTAAGGGTGATTCCAAATTGGTGATAAAGATCATTAAGAAACTGAATCAAGGGGAAAAATGGGAAAAAATTAGACACAACTAGCATATTTCTTAACTAGTGTAGGAAGGGGGGGAGCTTTCGTCCAATTTTGACTACATTCTCACTTCCCATGTCAAGAGAGAGGGTAACAAAGCTTGAAATTTCTTAGCGAATTGGGGTTGTTCTCATCTAGGTCGCTCCATTGAGTTATGACCTCCCTAATCCTTGGAGGATGAATTAAATCCCTTAAATGCAATTATGGAGCAAGATATTAGGGTCATCCAACAATATAATAGGGATAGAAACTAGCTTCCTCGATCAAGGTGTGAGTAGGATAGAGCAGGCCCCACCCCTGCCAACGAATTAATATGATGATGTTAACAAGGTACTTTGCCACCCTCCACATGCACGAGGTACATGGAGCGGTGGCTTCTTGCATGCCTCTACTTAATGACATTCATGAAGGTGGAAACAACAACCTTAGGGGGAAAGTTTCGGGTTTTCATGCTAGTAAGTTTGGTAAAAATTTTGATGGCAATCCCTGCTCGATTTCACCTTGGTCTGAGCAGCTTCGCAACTTGGGGGACATGCACTTTGCGGTCCTTCACCGGGTGTCATCTCATCCACAATTGCCTCAGGCTAATGCTCGCAGGTATGTTTTCGATCCTAATATTTGTCTCTATGCAGCCATGGCTAATTCCCTATTTTTGATGGTCTTTAAGACAAATGGAACTATTTTACACTTGACAGTTTAGAAGATGGTCCACTGGAAATCATATATGGAAATTGAATATTGGTATGAGGGTTTCTATGTTTTCTCTACTCATGTGTCTATTTATTTTGGAATTTTCCTGTCGCGTATGGGCATTTGGTGAGCAGGGCCTTTGTCTTGTTCCCCACTGTCCTCTTGGCCTGGCCCCTGGCGTCGTGGCATTTGTTTCCTTTCAAATGCTGGTAGAGTAGGTTTTGAGGCTTATGGTTTTCAGTATGAGAGCGACTCAACTTTTTTCATGGCCTCTGTTGCGCCAGACAGAGAAGGACCCTTGTTTTCTGGTTTCAAAAATCTTTATATTTTTGGGTAGAAGTCTCCATCAGAGGGAAGCACTGGGTTATGATTATGATGAGATTCTTACATATGGTTAATGTGGCAGGTTCCCTAGTCTGGTGCGACCCATCATCTGGTTGGCTAACAGGGTCTATGTGTTTAGTCACCTTTTCTTTCTGCAACCATTGAACCATGGGCCATGCCGCTGTAGGGAAGGGCAAGGCCACCCGGGGCTCTGGCGATTGAGGCAAGAAATCCCGAGGTGTACTTGAGTTTCGTCTCCTTAACGAATCTAAGGGTAAACCTCAGGGCCACAAATCTATCTCTCGTATAATCAACCAAGCTACCTTTGCGTACCATGAGGGTAGTTCAACCCAATTCCGCCAGCTGATAGAAGCTTGGGAAGCCGAGTTTAACCAACAAGTTGGCCTTATGGATAACAATATGGAAGATTGACAATCTCTCATGCCCAACCATAGACATTCTCGAGGAAGAACTTCTCAGTATAAGCAAATTGTCCATTTGTATTGGATGATGAAGAATCTCTTGGTGAAAGATTTGGCTCATATACTTTTTTGTTTGACCTTGTCTTCTCAAAGGCTCCCAGATTAAAATAGGGATCTCCAACATAATCAATTTCATCTACGAAGGCAGAATGACTACCTCAATCACATTGAATAGCATATCCTGTGTATCCCACACTCTGAGCTTGGCTCCAGCGCAAAGGATCTTGCTCATGTTGATTCAACTCATGGTGAATAGTTGAATATTTCTTGTTTAGTTTTTGTATGCAACAGTCCCATATTTTATATGCTTATGTTTATAGTTATCTAGAATTTAGGAAGTTTAAGTACATATAAGCTTATTTAGCTTGGATAGACAAAATCATCATATTTTGTTTTTGGATGGCTTATCATGCTGTTAGGTGGCCAACATATTTCGTTTCCCTCTGGGCAGGATGAGGCCACCTAACCACATAGTTTCTGGATGTAACCTGCATGTTTTCGAAAGATAATGAAAAGAAAGGTCGTATCAAGCTTACAAAAAAATAAATTACAATTCTCATTGCTCTAAAATTTAAAGAATGACAATTCCCAAGGTTAAATGACTAAGTTATGACTAGGTTACAATTTAGTTACTTTAACTTGGCATAATAATTTATACCAACATATTTTGCTTCTTTAGATTATGACTGATGAGTTGTGGTTTGAATAAATTAAAATAATAGTAGTAATCTAATTTTAAAGTCATGGCCAAGCCAAACACCAAATTGGTGTATGAGACCACCTTATTAGTGGAACAAGGAAACCCCCCTCTGTGCAACAATTTGACCGCTAAAATTTAGAAGGTGTACATACTCTACCCCCTTTGAACATGAACATGAATTTATTTTTATATAATTTACTATTATATTTTAAGTTTTTCTGCTAAAATTTATGAAGGTGTATATACTCTACCCTCTTTGAACATGAACATGATTTTTTTTTCTTTTTTTTTTTAACTATTATGTTTTAAGTTTTTCTTTTTTATCACTGTTAATTTATTAGTGTTTTACGACTAAATCACTATAAATTTCCTTCATTTATTGGTAGAAAGAAAATATGGTGATCCTCAATATAATATAATGATTATAAATTATATTCATGTATCAAATCATGGGTGGTTATTTATATGCATATGATATACTTTCAAATAAATAAAAAATATAGGAATTTGATCCTTTCTTAATCTTAAATGGTTACTATTCTTAATATATATCATTTATTAACTCAAACAAAGAGTTAAATATCAAGATACGTAGTCTCATCATTTTATGTATTGGCATTTTTCCAAACATATTTTATGGTTAATTTTACATGAAATTTGATAGGTATTTGTTGGAATTACAGGTTTGAGTTGTGTGGTCTACACAATTTGAGAGTCCCGAGAGTTTTTCAAGGTGTTGAACCCATTTATACATTCAAAAATGCAAATCTAAATAATAAAATAACAATCTTGTGAAGAACTGCATCACCAAATTTCAATAAAAAAAACATTAAGCATAGAACAATTGAATTGCAACATGAAAATATGTACATGCCAATGTAATGTCCATCTTGAAAATTCAAGAAATGCATCAAAATACTATTAAAACATTTATCTATACTTTACTTCTTAAATTAATTCACATCATTTTGTATTTGTATCAACATTATAATTATTATAAAATTTTGTGTTATATAATTGAATGCTACTAGTTGATTGATCTTATACACATTTTATGCATAATATATGTTGTATTAATGTTGAAATCAATAAACTACACTGTTATTGAAATCAATGCATTGGAACAATCTCACTTTTCTTTATAAAATGTTTAATCTTAAAATGTCACAGATATTTGTTCACAAATAGCTTCTTGCAAATAGAAGTACCATTGCCCCAAAAAATGTTTTTCCTTCGCTTATTTCAAATAATTTATTTATCCCCGCTGGGGGTGAGTGCATAGTCCAAAAGGGGGCGTTGGGGGTCAAGCCTGCCACCCTATCGATGTGATGTGCATTTATGAGCAAGGGGCACAACTCACCATAAGAATGCATATGCATGCAGACTCACAAATGGCTATTAATAGCCTTGAAGGATTGATGGAGGTGGCTTGGATGAGTGTTGGAGATGGATGTGACATCGAGGAGCTGACCTCCCTCTTGTTATTTCTATCACTTGGCCCCTATGCTAAAAGGGTTTTATTAGTCAGTGGGATTAGCTTCAGTATTGCGAGAAGTGGGGCTCGACAAAAGTTGATGAAGCGAATGTGGGAGGGGAAAATTTTTCAGTGTGAGGAGAATTTGTAGCCAGCTCTTGGTTGTATTGTGGTCATTGATGTAAACTAACCATTCCATCTCAGGCTTGACGACTCAAGTGTCTAGCAATGGTTGCTTGAATGTTCTTTAGTGGTGGGAACCTTGCAAGGTCACAATGCCTCCTAGGAAACACATGCGATGCACAAGGGGTGGAGAAAACAACAACCTACAGGGTTAGAGGAGGGCTCAACTCTTCATCCAAGACTCATCTGCTACATATTTTAATGTTGAGTCATCTGAGACTCAATCTGAAATCCAGAAATTGGAAACTCAAGCTAGTGCAGAGAGGAAATCCTACTTTTATTTCGAGATTATGGAAGAGGTCTCTTGCTAGGTTCCAGATTTTGGGCACACTAGGGGATGGACAAAGCAATACCTCAATTCTACTGCTTTTCACTGGCATATGAAGAATTTGCTTGGTTTGGTGTTATAACATAAACAAGTGGGATACAATGTGTTCGTCTCTCTTGAGGACATCAAAAGGATGTTGAGGAACCAACATTTCACCATGTATAGGCTTGATGCAAGGCTGGCCCATGTGGAAGGACACATCATTACAACTCTGATACCACTATTCCTCCAAGATTGGGTGCTAAGGACCCTGCTACTATTTCTTCTTCTAACTCTTAATGACCGCTATGTTTATTAGTAAATTTGGTCTTCTGTTATGTTTTGTAAGGATTATTTAGTATGTCTAGTTTCTTTTGTATTATGGGAATAGTTGAAAAGCATGATTACTGTATCTTCCTGAATTCACTGGAGATTATAAGCATCATCAATGTGAACCGAATTTAACAACTTTATATTTTGAATTTTTTATAATAATATAAAGGCTTTTATTTTATAATTTTTTTTTTAATAAAGTAAAGCTATTTCAGCCTAATAAAAAAAATTATTTATTTTCTATGAACTCAATTGTAAACTCTCATTCCAAACCTTTCAAAATTTCATCTTTACAATTCTCAAATATACATGCATTATAATTACATGCATTATAATTACAATTTCTAATATGTGGTATAAAGAAAAGAATAAAACTTTGTATAATTGACAAGTAAAATAATTCACCATATATGAGGCCAGCCCCATTTTACTAGTCACAATATTTTTTTTTTAAATAAATAGATTATAAATTTAATCACTTTAACATAACAACTAATTTATATCCATATAAATTAGTTGATTACATAAAATTACTTATAATACAATCAAGATATCTATTCCATACCTTTTCCTAACACAATTGTTACATTAATTTCATAAAGAGCTCCTACTTCAATAACAACCCTACAAGATAGTATAATCTTTTTCTTCTTTAATTTTATATTCCCATCCCATGTTCACTTTTACATTCCCCTTACCTTATTTATGCTTTAAAAAAATATAAATTTTATATTTCCAACCCATATTCACTTTTACATTCTGCACTGAAATTAATTTCAATATCAAATACCTTCCTTTATTTTTTAAGAGAATTTAATTAATAAAACTACCTATATTATAAGCATAAAGGAGTTGTTTATAATGCGACTTTTTGGAGATTCCGGTGATGGAATCTGGCTGAAGAAATAGAGGTTAAATCTTGATTTGTTGCAGTTAAAATGGTTTTTTAACTGCATATTTGGATTCAGCACCCTGAAAA
The DNA here is from genome assembly GCA_000404065.3 of Pinus taeda. Lineage (NCBI taxonomy): Eukaryota > Viridiplantae > Streptophyta > Pinopsida > Pinales > Pinaceae > Pinus > Pinus taeda. The sequence continues at coordinate 21,577 of APFE030163167.1, forward strand.
GCCCCTGGAACGCTTTGATTGTGCAAAAACTAGCTATCAAATTTGCGATTCCAATAAATTACTGCCGGATTTTGACCGGAAAAAGCTACCTGAAAAGCTTTCAAAAAAATCGCATTATAGACAACGTCTAAACATAAATCCATTTCAATCCAATAAAATAAATAAAGATACACTCATACTTTTTTATAATATAAAATTAAAAAATAAATCCATTTCAATCCAATAAAATAAATAAAGATACACTCATACTTTTTTATAATATAAAATTAAAAAATAAAATAAAAGCAGTCACATCAAGGTTAAACCAAACTCTTCCCGTGTTCTTGGAGAAAGGTAAAGGTCAATGTTTTCGAGAGGGGGCTTCGAGAAGTAAAGTGCCCCATAAGCCAACAATTAAAAGATTGGGTGATATGACAGCTCAGCAATTAAAGCGGAACCATAATGTCCTAACCGACCCAAAATAACGAATCTGTCTTTAATCTGCTTCGCCACCAACTCCCCATACCTCCACGTGGCAAAGGTGCTTAACGTCTTTCCAAATCAACCCTCACAGCTGGTCATATGGTCATGCCTTGAACGAGAGAGCCTATAACAGGAGCGGCGCCCGAGGTCCAACTTATTTAGGACAGCAACAGACGGCTCATATCATCCCGCAGAGATTCAGATTCACTGCCGACGGCTACGATGGGGCCGATGGACGTTACGCCCTTCCAGAGTACTCTGCGAGAAAAACGAGAATGAAGACGGAAGAGAGGTCGCTTTGGAAAACCAAAAATAAGAGAAGCAAAATAAGCGCGTTTTTGTTGATCGCATGTCGGCACGGTGCACATTGCAGGTAAATTCTCGCCCTAATGGTCGTTTTCTGCTTTTGGAATGGATAATTTTGCCATGAAATTCACTGTGCTACGAAATGTCACAATTTCTCCTGTTAATTTGGATAATTTTGACATAGTCATTCGTTTCCATCTGTCAGAATGGAGAATTTTGCATTAAACTTGAGTCTATTACGAATTTCATGGGCTGTCTGTGTAAAGTTTCGATTTGACATTGGTCATTATGCAGCGAATTTGAATGTTAAAGAATTTCACCGTTTCCCTGTCTAATTTGGATCATTCGGACATGAATACGCGTTTTTGCCGGTGAGGTTCTATTGATTTTGCATTAAATTTCTCTGTTACGAAACTTTGCGGTTTCTGTAGTACCTCAGTTACTGATATGCGGTAGATACTTTCTCCTCCTCATCTCGTCCTATAGTCATCTAGTAGATCTTTCGTCCACTAATTAATTAATTAATTATTAATATTATTTTTTTAATCTTGGATATATTACTTATTTCCTGTATTTCTTTTGTTTTTTATGCTTTTGGAGTAGTGTAGTGTAATCCTACAGCTTATGATCTCTGTTTATGCTTCCTAGTCCATTTGACCTACTCTTTTGATCATCTGTTGGACTTAAATATTTTTTACCGCTGGTAGCTCCTGGTATCATAGACTTACTCTCTTGGGTCAACATTTTTTTTTTGTTAATCTGGTTATATGGATTATTCTGCTATATTTAATTTTAGTTGTTTTATATTGTTAGTTTAGGCCATTTTCTGCAAATTGGACTCTCTCATGAAACTTTACGGTTCTCTAGGTAGATTGGACCATTTTGATATACATATTCGTTTTCTGCTGTCCGAAAGGATCATTTTGCAGTGAAGTTTACTCTGTTGTGAAATTTCACCATTCCACTGGCTAAATTGGATCCTGTTGACATAAATATTAATTTTCTACTGCCAGATTGTATCATTTTGCAGGAAAGTTTAGCCACTACGAAATATCACGTTTGATCTGGGTCTATTGCATAATATTGACATAGATATTTATTTTCTACTGTCAGTTTGGTCCTTTTGCAGTGAACTTGGTACAAGGTTTCTTTAAGCAAATTGGATCATTTGGACTTAAGAATTCGTTTTCTACTGTAAAAAAAATCATTTTGGTGTACATTTGATTCTGTTATGAAACTCTGGTTGAATTGGGTCGTTTTACAAAGCTTATATTGGTATTCCTGATGACAGGTAGATTGTTCTACGTTTCAAAACAAATGTACAGTTAAGTTGGAGAAAATTCAACACAACTGTGTCATTTTGTCATAAATTTTTGTAGAAAAATTCTGGATGGAACTGCGTATAGGATTAATATCCTGTCCTTTCTGGATGGAACTGTGTATATGATTAATATCCTGTCCACGGTATATTAATCTTATACACAGTTCCATCCGTAATTTTTTTGTGGAAATCTTCATTCTATTATAAATATTTGTTTTATACTTTCAGATTTTTTCACTTTGCAGCAGATTTTACTTTATCATGAAATTTCAGGTTTCTCCAGGTAAATTGGATCATTTTGACATAAAAATTTGTTCTATACTGTCATAATCGATCATTGCGCAGTAACTTCTAAAAATTTGTTCTATACTATCATAATCGTTCATTGTGCAGTAACTTTTATTCTGTTGCAAAATTTCACAGTTTCTTACCAAATTGGATCATTTAGAGACAAATATTCGTTTTTCCACTGTCAGAATGGATAATTTTGCAGTAACCTTTTTTCTGTTGCAAAATTTCCACGTTGCTCTGGCTAAATTGGACCATTTTGTCACATATTCATTTTCTACCGTCAGAATGGATCATTTTGAAGTAAATCAAAATCTGTTATGAAATATCACGGTTTATATTGGTAAAATGGTAATTTTGACATAAATATGATTTTAATACAAGAAATATAAAATCATTGCTAAACTTATTGGAAGGTGATACAAGTTTAGCCAGCAATATATGATTTCTACATGGTCCAAATGATTTGTGCTTTTGTAGCAAATTCGTACCCTTTGGCCCAAATGAACCCTTTGCTACAAATTTGCTATAAACTTATAGGAAGATGATACAATGAAAAGGGTTCGTGCTTTTGTAGTAAATTTGTGTCATCTTCCTATAAGTTCAGGGCAGCAGTAGCCTGCTGGGCCAGCTTGAGTGCTTTGAGCTTCATGCAGGAGGTCTCAGGTTTGATTCTCTGGGTTGTCTATCTATACGCATGGCTCACTCAATGTCCTTGATAGGTCAGGTGCGCCCACTCAATGTCCTTGATAGGTCAGGTGCTTTAATTAACACCAATGGGTTTGCATTCGGTACCATTTGCAAATATGAGGAAGTGAGCGGGAGTTTCCCGAGAGGGTTTTCTAGGGAAAAAAAGTTCATCCTAGCACTAAACTTTATGGTTGCTTGAAGGTCAAATACACTTTTAAATGCAAAATATAATTTTCAGCATATTCCTCAAGCCACTTTATTTATCCGTACGGTGAAATACTGTGAATGTATTGAATATAAACATGAATGCACTGAATAACTTTCTGACTCCTGGAGTTTTTGATTTGTTTGTTCCTCTGAGATATTTTTCTTTTAGTAAATATTCAGTCCACATAATAAATAGTGTGCTATTAAATTTACCTTTTAGCAGTAAAATTTGTTGCCATAACAAAATATTTTTTGCTTTTTACAGTTCATTTGGATCATTCTGCTTTAACTGAATTTTAGGACTAAAGTTGATGGTTGCTGGAAACCTAAATATACTTTTGAAAACGAAATAAGTTTTTTTGGATTTTTTCAAGCCAATTCATTTAACCGTGCAGTGAAATTTTCCTGAATTGCGAACCTTAATGTACTGGATAACTTTTTCACACTTTAAATGTTGATTTGCTTGCTTGCTCCTCACGGAGAGCCATCTTTTAGTCAATGTTCAGTCCATACAATGAACCTGCACTGTGTTTCATTAAATTCACCTTCCCGGAGTAAAATTCATCCCTATAACAAAATATTTGGCAGTTTTTGCAGTTAATTATGATCATTCTGCAATAAGTCGGTTTCAGTATTAAAATTTATGGTCACCTGCAATGCAAATATATACTCTAAAAACAAAATAATCTCTTCCGAATAGTGTATTGAGTTCTCTTGAATGATTGATGATTGACGACACAGAAGATACTTGTTCGCCCTCACTTTCTACCTTTTATCTTGTCTTGTGGACATCTAGCAGATCTTTGCTCTTTCTCTTCTTCTATTATTTTCTTTCATATATTCTTCATTTCTTGTATATCTGTGTTGTTTTGTTATTCTTTCTGAGTATCCCAGTGCATTCCTACAGCTTTGTATCATTGATTATATTTCCAAGTCCCTTTCACCCATCTTCTTGGTAATTTATCGGACATTAATAAATTATATTATTCCATCTTTGCATATTCTTCAAACCAATTCTCTTTTTCCTGGAGTAAAATTCATCTGAATTTGATGTTGAGAGTAATGGAATGGATATCTTTTTGAGGCCTGAAAAGCAAAATTTGCTTTCACCGTTCATTGAATTTCTTTTAAGAAATATACATTACATTTCATTAAATCATATTAGCAGTAAAAATTCACATTTACACATGCATACATGTATGAACCATATTTGATGGTTATTTATATGATTTTTTCAGAACGTTTGGTTTGCCCAATTTTCTTGGTTAAAGTTTGATGTTGGCAGCAATGTCTATAAGTTGAAGGTTTTTTGGGCTTGTCTGGTGTCTTGATGTTTGCCTTGTTCTTTTTTCTTTTCATAGGTGTTTTTATGTGATGCATAGGGAGGAAATGGTAGTGCCATGCAATAAGAATTTTCAAACTATGTAATTAATTATAGGGAAATTAAAGCTTCTTTTTGTAACGTTGAATACTTTTTGCAGGGAGCATTTAGATGGTCTTGGCATACGCGTCAGCAGTGCTGTGGTATTATATTGAATCAGGTGCTCATTTGGAGGTGTGAAGAAGTTTATGGTTGACATGTGTACACTATATACTATAATCGCATATATTGTTTCTGAAGAAAATTGGAGGCTTTCAGGCCCTTGGCTGTAAGTCTTGCAACTTATTCAAAATTTCCAAGTAAATGCAATATTATTTGTAATGTTGTTCATCACAACATTTCTTATTGATGTGTTCCTTGTATTGGCAGATATGATCCCATCTAGGGTGGAACTACATTCTTGGCTTAATTAGTCTTGTTCATAGTTCCATTGCAATCTTAACAACTGGCTTTATTTTTTCAAATTCAATGGCTCTTTTGGCCTGACAATTCCATAGCATGTGATGTATTTTTCTGTAGAAACGAATAGTAATTCTTTGAAGAGTTTAGAGGAAGCCATCTGGTGAACTGATCAAGGTTATCATACATTTAGGGGGATCTTCCATGCTTTTTTGGTTAGATTGTATGAAAGCACATGAGAGAGTTGAGCTTCTTTGAAGAGTTTAGAGGAAGCCATCTGGTGAACTGATCAAGGTTATCATACATTTAGGGGGATCTTCCATGCTTTTTTGGTTAGATTGTATGAAAGCACATGAGAGAGTTGAGCTTCTAGAAGTTTCGTGGGCATTTTTGATGAATCAATCATTTCTCTCCAAGTTAAGGGGATAACAGTGCCAAGGTATGCTACTGCAGCAACTAGTGGTGAGTGTGGATACAAAAGTTTTTTTAGGACTGCCTTCTTTCCATGGAAGAAGCAGTCAAAAGAGTCAAAACCTGTTTGTAAATTTTCTTCTCTTAAAGACAATAGCAATGTTATTTCAATGAAATATGCTAGTAGAATTCCTGAAGGAATGGATAAGTTTAAAGAAATATGGCATCTTATGATGCCAAAGTTATTGCGCTTGTATCCTTCTACAAAATTTGAAGAAACAGGCATACTCATTTTGGCATGGTTTACTACTATAATTGTTGGAGTTATAGCTCTTGTTTACACAATTCTAGAATGGCAAAAGAGTCACTGGATGAAAGTGGCAAGAAAGGCAAAAAAGAAAGTGAAAGTAAAGTTGTTGCCTCCTGTGAGTCACACTTGGGATAAAGAGTCTGGGTCACATGGAAAACATTCAACTTGTTGCGTTTGTCTGAAGTCTCTTCTGCCACAGCAGCCTTTGGGGCCTGTGGTGACTTACAGCTGTTCCATACACCACTGCATTGTTTGTGGTGTAGAAGCACATTCAGACTGTTCAAAGGATGCATCTAAGGATTGCAAATGTGTAGCCATGGCAGGTTCTCCAAAGCTTTTTCATCAGTGGGTAGAAGGATGGACAGAAATGGAGGATATTACTGAGGAAACTGCATTTTGCTCATATTGTGAAGAACCGTGCAGTGGATCATTTCTTCTGGCATCTCCAATTTGGCGTTGCATGTGGTGCCAGCGCTTAGTGCATATTGAATGTCATGCAAACATGGCGACAGAATCAGATGATATTTGTGATTTGGGTCCTTACAAAAGACTCATTTTATCCCCACTTTGTGTGAAAGATTTGGATAAGAAGACCGAGGCCAATGGATTTCTGAGCTCCATCACACATGGAGCGAATGAATTGGCATCCTCTGTTCGAGGACAAATCAGGAAGAGGAGGCGGAAAAGCAAACGTTCAACTGCATCTTCTCTTGATAGCAACAATAGTAATAGCACTGTTGATACCTGTACAGATGGTACAGGAGATTCACCTTCAATCCTTAATGGATTGACAGAACTGGATGGAAAATGCCATGATTTTACAGATGGAGGTGAATCAAGCCCAAATATGGTAAGTGATAGAGGAACAGGAAGTAAACAAGATAGATCAAGTCCAATGCCTGCAAATCAGAATGATAGTCATTCACAAATTGTTGGCAGAAAACAGAGGTATGAGTTGGTAGATTTACCCCAAGATGCCAGACCACTGCTAGTTTTCACTAACAGGAAGAGTGGGGCTCAAGATGGAGCATCTTTGAGAAGACGTTTATATATTCTTCTAAATCCTATACAGGTGAGCTTTTCTAATACCATTGCTTGTTTGATTTTGTGCGATTTTTAAATGATTTCAATATTGCTGCATAAACCATTATTAATATGGTTTCTGCTAACAATTTTTGTCCTATTTTCTTAAAGCATTTTGCCCTACAACAGTTTGTGATTATCTACTTTGACCATTGTGACTTAGATGGGTAGAATTCCCTGGTTGCTGTACCCAAGATTTAGCTTTGAAGGTTTCTGCCCCAGTAGTTGCTGACATAGTATTGTACATTTACAGTTTGGAATTTGATAACTATAAGCAATATGTTAATATTTGTGAGAGGGCAAAAAACATAAAAATTCCCTTAAGCATTTGTCTGGGAAATCCCTTTGCGATAATGGCAAAGGATGATAACATTAGGTATAACTTATGCAAACTAATTTGTAATGTACTAGGGTAATTTTACCCTAGGATTTTATCCTGTAGCAACAATTTTTCTTCTCTAAAGTACCTAATCAATTCAATTGCTATTTCTTGAACAGCTAGGGTTTTTTTATTCAACAGTTTTCGTTCCCATTCACAAGGGACACTCTAGTGCGGTTATACACTTTAACATCCACAGTCCACAGTATAGCACAACATTACAGATCAGCCAATAGTATCTGATAGATCAACCGGTCCAATATAAATTCTCAAGGTTGAAATTCAACAGGAGAATATGACCAATGTAATCCACACAGAACCTAATGAAATCAATCAATACAACAGTGGTCCGACTGGATACTTCAAAAAACCAAAATACCCTAGCTTGCCTTAGATCTGCTGCTTCAGTCCTGCCCTAGTCACTGTAATTTTCGGGTCTGTTCCAGTACAGGATCTTTGCACTCCTCCTTTAAGCTAAATCAGGGTTTGCACCTAATTCCAGGCTGCATATCAGCTTCACTCAACACCTCAAGCCCTAGCTCCACCTTCTGCGAGGGCTACACACTTTGTTCCATTTTTGTTCGTCTTAGGGGACCTTCTCTCCTTCAGAAAACCACAGTCCAGTGCCTCCCAAAGTGCTTATGGTGGTTTGTCCCTACAAGATGTTGAACAGAATGGTTCTTCGGAGGGTTTCTGATCCTTCCAAATGGTTCTGGCTCACCTTTAGAGACTGCATTCAAATTGATCCAGTTGTTTTCCCTCACAACACCTTGATTTGGTACAATGTCACTCACGGAGCCCTTTTCATCCTTTCCAAGACGTAAGCCAGGCTGCTACAAATTTCGCTGTTTTAGCTAAGTGGGTTTCTGTCTCCAGAACAGGGGAAGCAAGATGGGAAAACATCATTGTCTCCAGATTGGAACAAGGAATTAAAGCAGAGTTTTGCTGCCCTTCCAGAACTGTATTAAAGCAGGGTTTCACTGCCCTTCCAGATTGGTATTCCTGTGCCAAAACAAGGATCAAGAACCAACATAATTTCACTGCTTTTTTAGAGAGTTTTCCTGTGCCAGAACAGAGATAAAGATAAAATGGTGTCAACTAGGCTGGACTTCTTCACCACCGAAATTGACCAGAATAAAGGGGTTTTAAAACCCTTAGAGCTAATGCTCAAAAACAAATGAATTGATCCACACAATGATGATGATCCAAATGAGTTCATCCCTCTTGTATTTATAGATTTTCTAGAGGGGTTTCTCCTCTTAATTGATTAAGATACACTTCAAACCTTAACTTTGGGTTTCTTTGCCTAACTGCCTCCAAAACTTGCCCAATCCTGGGTATTTTTGGGGTTTTCCCCTTTATTGAGAACTATAGCCTATGGGGATCGATAGACTACTTTGTCTCTCATTAGTCCTTAATTTGGGGAGGATATTACATAATTTATATGTGATGCATATGATAAATAATTGGAATTCAGGAGAGTTGACATGACAGACCCCGAGTTCTTTTTCTCTTAAGCAGTTTTCTGTTGGAATCTATCTGCAGTGAGTGTTTCAGGCATTTCTGTCTTGTTTTTTGATATTACAATGAATATAACTAATTGATCAATTTCTAAAACCAATTCTTCCTTCAGATGAGATCTCTCAATTAATCATGCATTTCAAGTTTGGTTGGTTGATGTTGCAATGAATTCTATGGTTGTTCTGGAGTATTTCACAAAAGAGAGGTGCCATTTGGCAGGGGTAATATTTTCTACTGTTGATCAGTTTTTTATTGACATCACTACTGTACTTGTACTTTATTATAGTTACATCTTGCAATTGCATGGTTTTAGTATGTGGGCATTGTAATTCTATTGTGCAACCGTTTGTCTTTCTATTGGGTTAGGTTTAGTAGTTTCAACCAATGTCGCAAACATCGCAATCAGGATATAATCACCAAGGGTCTGGAAAAATAAAAAAATCGTAAAATGTGAAGCAAAATTAAAAAATTATTCATTTTATTTTTCAATTTTAGTATCTAAGATTCTAAAGCATCCTCAACCTAAAATAAATGTGTTGACACATAAATATGAAAAAAACCTATGTCGCACGAAACTTCAAGGAACCTGACGTTTCGGGACGTACCCGTCCCTGAAACTCCAAAACTCAGTTGAAACTCGACTGAAACTCGACCATCATGTAATCATCTATGAGAGTTAATATAGACTTTGTTTTCCTTCTAAATTGTCATCTATGGGTCTTATTCCCTTTTTCTTTCAAGATAATATGTTTTTCACTTATTCATAAATTTATTTTTATATATATAACACATGACGTTTCGGCTGATGTTTCCATTTTTGGGAGGTGATGTTTCTAAACGTGCCCATTTTGGAAACTTAGAAACATTTCAGCGCTTTGTGCAACTTAGAAAAAACTAATATATAAGATGTGTAACATCTCTAGTGCTTCATCACACATAATAGTGAATCATGTCCTGAATGAAAAATCTTGATTTAACCTCAAAATATCAACAAAAATATAATAAGTATATCTTATAGCATGAGTCATATACGATGAAATGAACCACCAAGTAACTAATGATTTCCTTTGCACCTTTTGCGAGAAAATATAATAGCTTTTGCTCTAGATGAAGAAGGCCTTGGTGCTGGCATTGGACCTCCTAGTCCTCTAAAAGAACTAGGAGCTGGAGGAGGTAGACCACATCCTCCACTGGTGACAATAGTAGGTGGTGTCACCTCCTCCTCATGTTGCTCCTCTTCCTCCTCCACCCTCTCCCCTGTAGTTGTTATCTCCTCCAGTACCTCTAACCAATCAGGGGTCGATTCCATGACAGGCCGCTCGGTCTCAACCCTCCATGCAACAGTGGTGTCAATCCCATCCAATGAGATGACCTCCACATCAGAGGTCTACTGAAGTTGATTCACCCACAATTGGAGATTATAGTAGACATAGACCATTTCGTTAAGGTGCTGGGACTCCAACTTGTACGAGGGTCATAAATTAAAAATTAATAATTGTAAAAATAATAATTTATAATTTTTATTATTTAATGAATTCAAAAAATTAATTTGAATTTTTTTAACTTGTTGCGCTTCTTGGTGTGTATTTTTTCAAATACACTCCTGTTGCGATGCAATTAATTTTTATTATTTAATGAATTCGAAAAAATAATTTGAAAATTTTTAACTTGTTGTGCTTCTTGGTGTTTATTTTTTCAAATACTCTCCAGTTGCACTCACATTCAGAGGAGCTACAGGTTTAACTGAGCACTTGAATGGCAAGCTTTTGGAGATTGGGTTTTCTGCCACCATAGCTTCTGTAGCACATCTACAACAAATAAGAGAAACATAAGAAAAAAATTGAAACTTGAAAGTTGAAGCGAAGTATGAAGAGATAATGAAATTTGATACAACCTAAAGCTTACCTGACATTTTGGTCGTCCTATCCTGGATAGCCTTGTCAAAGCTAAATGTGTCGCCTGCCATCTTGTATATCTCCATTTTTTTAGAAATTTCTGCACGTTCTGCTGGAGATGATTCCATCTTCTTAACACAAGTAAAAAATCCATCCATGACCTCAACATCAAATATAAAACTAGAGTAAGAAAATGTGGAGTTTAGGTAGATCCCTACAGCATGAATGGGACGATGGAGTGTATTGTTCCATCACTCATCAATCACTCTCCATATCAGTTGTTGTTTCTCAAACTCCTCATCCCCCTTATCCTCATGATAGTTACAAATGGATTCTTTGGCCCCATTGTGGGCTTGTCTCCATCAACTAATCGAAGAACCTTTATCAAAGGTTTAGTAATGGTACACACCTTTTGCACTCCTACCCAAAAGCTTTCCTAGTATGAAACTAGCTTGCATATGACCTCTCTCTTTGCTTTGCGGCTAAATGATAATGTATGCAACTCCTTTGAAAGAAACATTCTCTTCACATCCCACATAGAATTCAAGAGAGATTGAAGAGATATGAAGCTAGTGTCAAACTGTGTAATAGTAGGGTGCACCAGCTCCTTGTTATTGGTGAATCTTCTCATCAAATGAAGCACAAATGCATGATGGTATATAAATTTTGTAATGCTTTTTGATGATTCAACAATATCCTTGACAAAAGGAAATTTTCCTATCTCCTCCAACATCAAATTAATACAGTGTGCAATACAATGTGTCCAAAACAAGTTAGGATGCCTCTCCGGAAGCATCCTGCCAGTGACAACATAATTTCCAGCATTGTCCGTCATGACCTGGACAATATGTTGTGGACCTAGCTCCTAAATGAACACATCCAACAAATCACACAGTAATTGTGCATCTTTGATATGTATAGATGCATGAACAAATTTCATAAACATTACCCCCTTGGGACAATTAACCAACAAGTTAATAAGGGTTAATAAGGGTTCTACCTTTTTGATCACTCCAACAATCTGAGATCATAGTGCATCCTATGTGTGCCCATGATGCCTTGAATTGCTTTAATCTTGTAGTGTAATTGGCCTTTTCATTTTGAAGAATAGGCCATCTGAAGTCATCATAGGAAGGAGCTTTGTACCTCGGGCCAACAATAGCAATGGCATCAAACATACGCTGGAAAAATGGATTGTTCTCGACAATGCTGAAGGGAATGTCACTCCATAGAATAAAACTACCCACTAGCTTGCCAATTTTTTTTTTAAGAGTTGGCCTGATAGATGGTTGTGCACCAAGTGTCTATCTGGCAACAAAAAATGATGAGGCAACTATGGGGTTGATTATAGAAGCTGATGTCACCTGCCACCACTCCACCCCTTGCCATTTGAGTCTGTGAAAATTCGGCTAACCCCGAATCCTATTGCAACAACTAATGTTATTTCTTCAATTTGTTAATTTAATTAAATAAAGTATTTGTTGTGTGCTATGGCAAATATCGAAACAAATACACTGCAACCTTCACAAAACAAATACTGCGAAAGAATAAAAAACGATGGAAGAAATAGATGCACACACACAATATACACCATTCTTTTTGGACTAAGTCCCCGGAAAAACCCAACTCGGGAAAACCAGTGCAACAACTGAGGGTTTTAATATTATGCAGTCGTGAAAATCTGAGTACAAACTATGGATGCTTAAACTAGCAATCCAAACAGAGAAATAATTGGCAATAATAACTAGTGAGAAAAATTTCTCACTCCATAGGCGATCCCACACTGACCTAAGCTCGAATTGAGCTGCTCCTTACTCCCTCTATGAAGTCATTGCGTTAGCCTACGGAGTTAGTGCATCCCACAAGCTCAGAATTGCATCTCCTCTCACTATCTCGTAAGTTGCTATCTAGGAAACTGATACTCTTTGCCTCCAAACCCTCTGCCCAACTTCTGGCTTAGAATCTCAACTTCTCCCCAGCAAAACGAAAATCTCCCCAAGAGGGCTCTGTGTTGTCCCTGTGCTTCCTCTCTGTGGCAATCACTGCCTCTCTGTAATGTACTCACTGGAACTGGAAAAGCTTCCTCCGACCTCACTATCTTTGCCCCTCTCTCACTGCTTTAACCTCATTTAATCACTTCCGGAAACACATCGCTGCTATTTTGGAAATCAAATTCTTAGCAAAATCGAACTCTCAAGTGTGTTCTCCAAAACCCATCGATTTTCTTCTTATAACCCTCTATTGAGGCTTCAACGACCACTATTAAATCTTAATCGATGGCTCGGATTAACTAGAGATCAATCCATGTACTTTTCTAGAACATTCTCACCATGACATAATTAATTTTGATTAATTTGTCAGGCCAGGAGTAACTCCAGACAACTAATGCGTTTATTCATTTAGCCAGCTATCTAATATATACATGAATGTGATTGTTCAGTTCATCTTCTCGATGACTGTTCACATTCAGTTCCCCAATCATCGAGGATTAGGTGTCAACATTCCCCCCCTTAATCTGAAGGGATGTTGGTGAGTCCAAGCATCGTTCTGAATCTTTCAAGCTTTTCTCTTCCAAGCGCTTTGCTGAAGATGTCTGCAATTTGCTCATTTGTGGAACAATGGTGGAGATGGATTGTTTTGGCCTCAACATGATGTCGGATCAAATGATATTTAGTATTGATATGCTTTGTACGATCATGAAACTTTGGGTTCTTGGCCAACTTTACCGCAGAGGTATTGTCAATCATGAGTGGGGTTGATTGTACTTGTTTCACCTGCAAATCTTCAAGAATTTTTCTGAGCCACACAATTTCTTTTGTTGCTTCAGCTGTTGCCACGTATTCTGCTTCTGTTGTGGAATCTGTTGGAACTGATTGTTTGCGTGATCTCCAAGAGACAGCTCCTGATCCAAGACTCATAGCATATCCTGAAGTAGATACCCCTGTTTCTTTGTCTCCATCGAAGTCTGAATCACAGTATCCAATCAAGCTGAAGTCGTCCACCTGTGTATACTTGATTACAAGGTCTTGAGTTCCCTTCAAGTACCTTAGAACTCTTTTTGCAGCAAACCAATGTCCCTCACAAGGCTTTTGCATAAACCTGGAGAGGATTCCAACAGCAAATGAAATGTCTGGTCTGGTAGTAGTGAGATAGATGAGACTTCCTATAAGCTGTTTATACTTTGTTGCATCCTCAAATTCCTTTCCTTCATTAGATGTGAGCTTTAAGTTTTGTTCCATTGGAGTGGTAAGAGGATTGCACTCTGTCATGCCAAATCTGTTTAACAAATCTCCAATGTATTTCTTTTGAGAAAGAAATATGGACATTGGATGTTGGGTTACTTCAATGCCAAGATAGTAATGAACATAGCCCAAATCAGTCATTTCAAAACTTTTTCCTAATTCTTTCTTTATGGATGCAATATAACTTTCATTGTTCCCTGTCATTAAAAGATCATCTACATATACCACAAGATATACAACTGTTTTGCCAACTTTCTTGACAAATAAAGTTGCATCATCAAGATCAAAATGATTGAAGTTGAGTTTCAGAAGATGCTCAGTTAGCTTTTCATACCAGGCTCGTGGTGCTTGTTTGAGGCCATACAAGGACTTCACAAGTTTGCATACTTTATGTTCATGTCCTTTCACAGCAAATCCTTCAGGCTGGGACATAAAAACATTTTCTTTTAGATCTCCATTCCAGAAGGCAGTTTTTACATCCATTTGATGGATTCCAACCGTTCTGAGCTACTATGCAAAGAGTGTCAGGAGGTGGCTCCATTTGCTATGGGGGCAAAATTTTCCTCATAATCGATCCCTTCATTCTGTGCAAAACCTTTTGCCACAAGCCTAGCTTGTGCTTGTCAAGTGAGCCATCAGCTTTGTACTTGTTCTTGTAGACCCACTTGCAGCCAATTGGTTTGGTTCCAAATGGAGGATCAACCAGCTTCCAAGTGACGTTCTTTATGAGGGCATCATACTCCTTTTGCATCGCTTCTTCCATTCATCATGAGAAGTAGCTTCTTTGAAGGAAGTTGGTTCAAAATCTGTAGACAAGTTCAATTCACAATCATAAGAAACATCCATATCAACAAGTGAATTAGAGTCATCTACATCACCTCCATTTTGTCGGTTTGCATTTTTGGTTCTTGTTTTTCCAATTTCATCAGGATGAACACTTTCAAGTGTCTTTGCCAACCACTTTGGGGGACCTTTCTGAGATGGTCTAGGCTGCTCTGTTGATTGAGTTGGGAGTGAATCAAGATTGAGTCTCCCAATTCTATAAATTAAATCACTTAAAGCATCATCCGTTGTTGGAGTTTCAGTCGGGGGAGAGTATTCTTCAGAAGAAGATTCCACATGTTGATCTAGTATAGGAATCCCCCGTTCAAGATGTGGAATCTGATTTTCAAATTCTTGAAATGATTTCATTTATGCGAATCTATCCAAGCGATCAAGTTGCCGCTACAACATTGTCAGATTTGAATGATTCAAGAAAAATTACATCTCTAGATATAACAAACTTTTTATTTTCTTCATCATAGAGGCGGTATGCTTTGGAGGTATTTGAATACCCCAAGAAAATACACTTACGACTTCTAGCACCAAGTTTGTTTCTATGTACCTTTGGTATCAAAGCATAACAGGTGGAACCAAAAATCCTGAGATGTTTGACCGAAGGAACATGTCCATACCACAATTCATAAGGAGTCTTGTTTCTTATAGCACTAGATGGACATCTATTCTTTATATATGCAGCACATAGAACAACATCAGCCCAAAACATTATCTTTACATTTTTGAAAAAAAGCATGGATCGTACCATATTCAAAATTGTTCTATTCATTCTTTCAGCTACACCATTCTGTTGGGGATTATAAGGCACAGTTGTTTGATGTTTAATCCCATGTTGGCGAAGATATTGTTCAAATTCATTTGATGTATATTCTTTTCCATTATCAGTGCGAATAGACCCAATATGAGATTGTGCATCATTTTCAATCCATTTATGAAAATTCTTGAATGTTAGGAAAGCATCAGATTTGTTCTTCAATAAATAAACCCAACACATTCTGGTGTAGTCATCAATAAATGTCATGATATATTTATTTCCATTTGCAGAAGGAACAGGCATTGGACCACATAAATCTGAATGAATAAGTTCAAGCTTCCTATGTGCTCTTGAATGTGAGTCATGAAATGACTGTTTGCTATGCTTTCCTAGAATGCAAGCATCACATTGCTTAAGTTTTCTAGGAATTGTAGGCAAACCAGCCACACCATTCTTCTTCAATAAACGGAAACTGTCATAGTTTAAATGTCCAAATCTAGCATGCCATAATAAACTTGATGGAAGAGTACCTTCTTCATGATGAGAAATATATGAGAAATGTTGTGCACGAGCAGAGGTTCCTTGCAGCTTAAGAAGCCTTTCTTCTTCTATTCCCCTCATGACAAGTGAGTGATCAAATGATTTTCTCACCTCAAGCTTGCCATCAAACATATGAATGGAGTGACCTTGCTGGCGGATGTGGACCAAGGACAGCAAGTTTCTCTTTAGCTGTGGGTATAAAACATGATCAAGAAGAAAGTCTGGTAGACCAGGTAGTTTAAGCCTGATTGTGCCAAGCCCTGATGGCTTGATTTTTGACTGATCTGCAAAGTAAACTACTCCATCAACATTGTCAGTGAAATCTTCAAAAAAGTCTTTTCTATGAGTCATGTGACAGGTTGCTCCTGAATCAAGCAGCCAGTCATTTTTCCAGGAAGCAAGTGAAGTGTTAAACAAATCTTCATTTACTCCAATGTTACATTGTGCCTAAATATAGTGAGCGGATTCAGGTGCTTTACCTTTGTCTGTATCATCAGTTTTACCTTTCTGTTGGTTTCTTCTCTGCTCAATTTTGTCCCATGGTAGCTTGCATGTAGAGGAATCATGTGATCCATTTCTTTTGCAGCGAATACAAAGTAAATCTGCCTTTTCTCCTTGAGAATGTCTGCCCCCCCTGCCTCTGAAGTATCTTCCTCTTCCTCTTCATCCACCTCTTCCTCTTGGAGACTCTTGAGCAGGATATTTTTCTTTATTAGCAAGGCATACAGTCTCTTCTGAAGATTCAGGGACTGTCTTCTTTCCAAAGGCTTTTTCTCTTTCAGCAAACTTTTTCACAAGAGAGTCAAAGGTTATATCCTTGATATTTCCATTTGCTTGCAAAGACTCAAGATAATTGGAGTATGTAGGATACAGTGCCTTGAGAAAAGCAATAAGATATATATCCAGCTCAACTTTAATGGATTTGATATCATGCACTATAGATTTTATTTCAGATGCAAGAGCAAGAGGATCATTATTTTGCAGTTCAAGAGTGAAGAGTTTAATCATAAGTTGGACGACTTCAAGTGCAGAATGTGAGTCATAGAGCTCTTTCAGCTTTTGTAAAGCTTCAAAGGCAGTTGAACATGTTGAAATGTGACAACTCACCTCCTTATTTACAGACGCTGCGATCAATGCATACGCTTTGCTGTTCTTGTTTTCCGAGATGGCGAGCTCTTTGTCTGATGTAGGCTTTTCTGGGTCACTGTCTCCTCCGACACACACTCCTTTCCACAGCTCATTGAAAATGAGGGTGTGTTGTACCATCCTGGACCAGTCAGGATAGTTCTCCTTGCCAGTGAGAACTATTCCTATCATAGAGATGATTGAATGCATTCTGTAAAAGATTACTTGTGATGATATAAAAAAAACTTTTGCTGATAGACTAATACTTCTGATGGCAAAAAAAAAATTCTCTTATGAAAAAAAAACTTCTGCTGCTATATAGTCAAATTTTCTGCTGCTATCCTCGGCATCTAAAAGTATGATGGACTTCAATCAAACAACGTTTAAAACAGTGACATATCAAAACTGCGCTCTGCATATATCAATCATCCTTTAAAATATCAACTTACATCACCATGTGAAATCCAGTAAACTCTCAATTTTAGCAGAACAGATCCCATATTCGCCAGTCTGAGAACACCCCCCTTGAAAATTATCCATAACAGCTTTGAATGGACTGCCCCTAATGAGTAAAATCCCACTAAAATATCTTGCTGATGCACTACTAAAATGACCGGTTGTAGAGGGGCCTGAATGCTTGTTGCACAAATTCAAATGAGGGAGTTTGGTGGGGATTTCATGCACAAGAGGCCTGCAGCTCTGGAGGAAGAAGTTGGAGCATCGAATAGCAGTGATAACGACGACAGTTTATAGCAAAGGGGCGACTTAAGTAGCAATGATAATTATAACAAAGCTGGGGCAAGGACTGACAAAGATAAGTTCACGACTACGACTTGAGAGTCCGTATGTGTCGTTCATTTATGCTTTGTTTCGGCGTGTCACTTCCTAGTATATAAAACAGAGCCATTGCTAACATATAAAACAGAGTTATTTTGAGATATTATTGTTGTAGTAAGAAGACATGCAATGGACGATAATGTTGCATGACGACGACTTTACACATTAATAGAAACTGTATATACTGCAACGCTATGTGTTATTCACAGATAATGACAGAGGCATCATTGCCTTCTTGAAGTACCTAGTGAAATCTGAAAGGCAGGCAAGTATTATCTCCGACTGCTTTCTGTGTAATAGAAACTGTATATACTGCAACGCTGTGTGTTATTCACAGATAAAAATAAGGGTTACTGTTAGTCCTTTGCGTTCCTCGAATAGCAGATTACAGTCATAGACGAATTCCTTTCGTAGTTAGATAGATACGTAGGAATATCTGCATATAGGACGAGTCGGTGCAATGCAGTGGGGTTGCAAGACTTGGTTTGATTCCAAGTTCGAGTTACCTAGTTCGAGGAAGAGCGGCTTCACAGGTACGCGTTACCATAGCAGACAGCGCCAGCAGAGGAGTCAGGTACGCGTTACCATGTCAAAAATTAGGTGTGCAGTCTTCAGGCAGGGAGGCGTTCTTTCAGAAATGGGATAGAGAGGAGCAGAGAGCAGGCAATGGACAGGAGTTACAAGGGACGCCTAAAAAAGGAACCTGGGACCTGTGCTCTAATACCATGTCAGGCCAGGAGTAACTCCAGACAACTAATGCGTTTATTCATTTAGCTAGCTATCTAATATATACATGAATGTGATTGTTCAGTTCATCTTCTCGATGACTGTTCACATTCAGTTCCCCAATCACTGAGGATTAGGTGTCAACATAATTAAATCATATTTCCTAAGTTCAGAGTTAGGAAATATATAAAAAATGACTAATAATCTAATTGAGTCGTCTCTAGGTGGAATTTCTAGAAATCATTTCTGAGTTTTGGAGATCTCATGTATTCTAGCCTTTCCACAAAATTTCGTGGCTAGAACACATCTGATGCTACAAAAACAAAGAGAGTCTTTATAGCTTCCCTGTTCACTTTGGTTGACTCCATATCTTCTAATGATTTGAGGGCTTTATGGATGATTTTTGGAGTTGCATTTGGGCAAAGTCCTACTTCATGTTCCAAAATTTGTGGAAGGTGGAATTACAATTGGAATACCCCCCCGTCATATGTTTCCAACACAACTTGCAACCCAAATTTGATCTATCGGAGCTTCGTGTTCACCATATTCCTAGATAAGGTCCAAATGTCTTGGCATGCTTGTTGAACTCTTTATGTAAGAGTGAACCTAGGGCACGAGAAGAATTTTAAAAAATAAAATTAATAATTAGCATTTTGAATTGTTGACAATAAAAACCCTTCTCCACTCAATGATACAATAATGGAAAAAAAACACACTCCCTCTACTAGCAAAATCATGGAAAATAAATGGGTGATTGAAACCCAAGGAAAAACAAGGAGAAAACACAAAAAAATAGAGCCTTGTTGAGGAATCTCAGTCCAAAATCCAAATTTCTTTGCTTGGGACCCTAAATACCATCGGTTTTATCCTCTCTCACTCTATTTGATTTGTTGTCCTCCTCCTTTGCTCGCTCACTTGCCCTTTTTTTGCGAAATGAAACCAAAAAACATAAAAATTGTTTATAAAGTCGTCATTCTGCGTGCCAACATTTTTTTCACTTAGAAACTAAGTTACTTGAAAGGGCTAGGGATTTTGCCTATTCCCAATTTCCGTTCCGAAAACGGGTACAATTCTCGTACGATCCGCCTGGAAACACCGGAAAAATGTTTTTAACCGTACCAACAATTCAGAAACCATAGATCCCATTTTGGAAACGGTTTTTTAAGATGCAAATTTTTTGGATTTGTTTTCGGAAACGAATCCACCCTAAAAAAAGCCAACTGCGGGGAACATAGATCTGCTATGCGTTGGGCGTATCTCCCTCAGTGTAACACAAACTAAATGACCATCATGTGCCTTCAAAGTTAAACAAGTCAATGAAATTCCATTATACAAAGAACTTGAGAATGTAAGACTTGGAACCACTGTGAGGATTATATCATTTATGAACATAATATGAAACACTCTAAGTATTGTCGATGTTCGTTAGTGTTATAGTTTATTGAGATCCTCAGAAGAAATAACAATCATATTATTCAGAATATGCCCATATAATCAAGAAATGTGCCAAATTACAGGCATAACATCCATTCTGTTCACATTCACCATTCCATTTATGTGAGTTACACTTTAAATTTTAAGTGCCCATATGCTAATTCCAGTTTAAGTGTGATTTGATAAAATGATAAAATCCACCTGGATATATTCAAATGATTTTTTGAAAGGGAATATAGAATTTTACAGAGACAAATAGAGTATAATCAAAGCTTAATGTGAAATGTAATGTATTGTTGCACGTGGAGTTCGTTCCACATTTCCAACGTTCTTTCAAAAAGAAAAACAACCTAGTGACATGTAGGAGCAAAAATGTGAATTTGTCAAAGTGCATGAAATGGGGTTTGCTTATGACACGAGTGAATGTTAGTTTCTGTGAGTAAATAAAATTTAAAATTCGGAGCGCGAATTTGGAGTGGTGACGTTGGGGGGGGGGGGGGGGGGGGGTGCGCTCCCCCGCAACCCTGTTATAAACCAACTGATAAATTTCTGTTAGAGCATTATCTGGATGCATTTGTGGTTGATACTTCTTATTAATTAAGACATTCTATGCCAACTGATTTAAAGACTGCTCAAACTTTAGCTGAAGAATTGGAAAAGGACAATAAAGCATCTAGGAAGTCTGAAATTTCTGGTTTTGAAAAGGGTCCAGTTAAAGCTAAAGGTAAATAAGTCAAGGAAGTAGAGCATGATCCTCTTAAAGAATTAACTCAATTGATTAAGGAAATGAAGATTGAACATGCCAAAGAAATGAATGCCATGCAGGCTAGGCTAATTCAAATGGAAAGATCTCAAGTTCAGAATATGCAACCTAGAAATAATAATAGCAGGGGTAATAATAATACATTGCCAAAGAAGAATCCTCCAACTGAACATAGACTGCAAAATCCGCTGTAATCCACCAATGTTGGTGATCAACCTTTGCCTTTCTGCAGTCCTTGTGAAAGTTTCCATGATGAGAATTCATGTGCCATTGCTAAGGGGATCTTGGATGAAGGAACAAGTGAAGCGATAAATATAATTAGTCAAGATTCTCAAGAAGAAATTGTTGTATGGAAATGATCCCTTCATCTTTTACCATCAACAATTTTAGTGATGAAAAGGGTCCTATTACACAATTGTATGGTGAAAAGCCATCTCAAGAGAAAATCTTGGAAATTGCTCGAAGCAAGGGATATACTTATCGAAAGAAAAGTAAATATCGGAATAAGGAGCAGGTTGCTTCTAAAAATTATCAGTCAGGGTTGAGGATTGATTGGGTCTTATGGATAAACAATGCAAAGTTTTTTGTCCCCGTCCTTGAGATTTTAAAAATTCTATCTCAAAGAGTGACATTTGTTAAGGCTATTGGCATCTCCCAAACATATAAGGTTGATATGCACCATAAGGACGAGGAAATCAAATTAAAAGATTTAAACTGCTACATGACAAATGAGGATCATCATCCTTTCTTTTTGACTTTGACAGTTAATGATTGCCTCCTACACAATTGTATGTTGGATTTTGGGGGCTTCAACCATTGTCATGACTAAGAAAGTTATGGACCAATTGAACTTAAGGATATCACAACGTTATCATAATATATGTTCCATGGATTTAAAGAAATTTGAAGTCCTTAGTGTAATCAATGATTTGCAAGTCTGCTTGGCAAATTTCCCATGCATGATAATTACTATGGATATCACCATTATAGATGTACTTGATGTGTGGGGAATGATGTTATCAAGAAAGTTTGTAGCTGATCTTGGAGGATGCATTTAGTTAGACTTATCCTATGCTACTATTCCTGCGATAGAAGGTGGTATGGTTAGATTGTACAGGGAGGTCGAGAGAAGGCATCATAAGTAAAACGATGAAATAAGTCGGCTTCTACTTTAATTTAACAATAGGTATTTATTTATTTATTTAGATTGGCAAATTATTCTCTCAATCTATCAATTTCTGTCTTGATGATGGATCCCCTTTGGGGTTCGAAACATCGACATGATGAAAAAGACACTGTGGATAATCCGGGTCATATTTTTCCAGAAGGCATCATGTTGAGAAAGAGGTCACTTATAATAGGTATTCTAGGGTTCAAGTGAGAAACAATCTCACTAGGAGGCCCTTTAGAAAGACACAATTTAGGTTCAAGGCTTCTCAAGGAAGCAATTCACTTTCTATGAAGAGACCTAGAACGAAGGCTGAAGACCAAGGGTTTGATAGATTTGGCAATTGTTAGAGTAACTGAAGGTCAAGGCAAGGAGAAAAGGTTTCTTGTAATGTATGTTAGCTAATACAAGGCTCATTAAACCTTCAATAAAGTCATTAAATTGATGAAAGAAAAACTAGGAATTCCCTCTTAGGGCAAACACCTAGGGCAAGAGAATTTATGGATGAAATTGAAATGGATGCCCACCAAATTGATAAGTTTTGTTGTAAACCCTACCAACATGATGATTAGGCTCTCCAACCACCAAAATACCTCTTCCTTAGAATTTTGCCCTAAGCCCTAGTTTCTAGCCCTAGCCATGAAAGGACCGAATTTAAGAGAGGGAAATGATGGATAAAATATGGGATTGATCACCAACAAGTTAGAATATTGCTTTGTTCCTTAGGAGAATGGAGTATATGATGATTTAGGTTAGCTAAACTTGTTTTCAAGGAGGTCGAAATTTGATGCTCTAGCAAGCAAATTTCATGCATTTACCCACTCAATGAAAAATGGATTTCTATGGGAGAGCTACAATGAGTTCACCACTAGGACTATTGAATACATGTTATACATGAGTAATGTGTGCAAAATTAATTTAAATAGCAATTCCATTAATTTTCAACAAATTAGGGCATAATTTTATCATGACCTAGAATCAACAATTTCATACATTAGACATAGAAAAATAGATATTCAGTAACACAGAGCACTTATAAAACAACATTCAAGAATTCCTCCCATTATCCAAAGAATAGCTCCAAGATATCCAAGAATAAGCTCCAAATGTCAAAATCCATCTAAGAGATCCAAATATTACACAAGAGAACAAGAGTGAATTCGTTTATCAGACCAAAATTCCAAGTGTAATGATGATTGGAGATCAAATGAGATCTCTAACATATATGTTCTCTATCATGTCCTATTTTAGCCTCCAAGCTCCTCTAATCATAAAATAATGTGCAAAAAATGGTCTAGGTCACAAGTTCTTAAGTTTAAATAACAATGGTATGTTCTATGCTTAGCACAATTACTTCAATGTACTTTTAAGCAGCCCAATGACAATTTCCAAATTAGTTTCCAATAACAATCATATTAACCATAAATCACATTGACAGTAAATGTAGATAGTACATAAAATAAAAATGCAGAAGACAAGCCAAGATAAGAGAACACCAGATTTGGCGGATGCCAAGGAAAAACCCTAAAAGTCAAAATTGATTGTAGAGTCTCTAAAATGTATTCAAAATGTCATCCACTTTCACCTTTATCGCCACCATTTCGCTCACATGTCGCAACTCCATGACCATATAACCTTTCATTAGCCTCCATTTTCATAATTATATGGGTTCCATTTGTGTTTTTCAAAAGTTAATGATTTCTAGTATTATAAGTGAATTAAATGGTTAAAATTTAGAAAAATGGCATATACTTGCTAATACTTAAAAGTGGCTTGAGTTTCATGACATGTGTAGGTCATTTGGAAGCTTCCAAGGCACACCCTTATGTGGCTTCCAATGCTCAAATTCGAATTCCCTTCAAGATATGGAAGAAGATTTGGATAAAGGTCAAAGAGGATATGTGTCTCATCATTACCTATTTGATTTGTAACTCTATGAGATTTTCTAGGGATTTAGGGAGAGAATAGTGGGCCTCCATTAATGAGGTAGCCTTTTATGTTTTTGTATAAATAGGAGAGCCTTCTCCTTTGAAATGCATGTAAACAGTTGGGGAAATGCTCATGTTTTGAATATAGAATTTGGATTAGGCACCATACTCATGAGCGATGTTCACTTTGATTTGGTTATGCTTGTATTTTGAGCCTCTCAACTTTTCATTACTCATGCTTTTGGATTGACCACTTATAATGTGTGAGATTTATTGTTTTTCATAGATTAAGATTTATTGTTTCTCATAGATTAAGATTTATTTCTTTCATGTCTTTTTCTTGTGTGAGGGGTTAAGAGTGATTGTTTTTTATTTGCTTTCATATCTAAAGGTTAAGAATGATTGTTTTTGCTTTCATTTTATCTCATGTGGTTTTGATTATTCATTTCATAGGATTCTGATTTGATAATGCACACATGATCCCTTAGAGTAGATTTCATTTCATGCAATTTCAATTCCTGCAAGTGTGGTAGATCAAGAGTTCAATTCCTGCAAGTGTGGTAGATTAATATTTCAATTCTCGCAAGTGTGAAAGATTAAGATTTCAATTCCGTGCACTGTAATATAATTCCTTTTGAATTGATTGTTGAATTAGAATAGGTGAATTTGGTTTGTCGTTATCTGGTTTCGTAGTTAGATTGATTTAAATTGGAAGTTAATTTCTAGCATATACTGTGCACGCATGCTTCACAAGTTTTACGAAACCCCCGGGTTGACTATTAAATGATAGGTAATTAATTTGCCTCAACATTGACTTGCCAAATCAAAGACAAAACAACCCTGTAAAATCTGCAATGCTGCTTTCTCAGTCAACAACAGTCAAGTCAAACCTAACTAGGAAGTCAATGATGGTCAACACAATAGTCAAGTAGTCCACTTGGAGCTTGGTCAAACCCAGTCAAATTTGACCTTCCTTGTTGGTCAAAGTCAACCCAAGAAAGTGCTTCAAAGTCTAGTGAAATTCGGTCATAGGGGAGAGAGTTTGTTGTAATTTTTTGCGATCAAAGTTGTAGTGAACCCTGAAGTCAATGCTGGTCAAAGTGCCCATATTTTCTCGATTTTTGTGCCCAACAATGCAGCCTAGAGAAACAAAAATAATCCTCCGAAAATTGCAATCAAAATTGGTCAAAGAGTCCTTGGTCAATGATGGTCAAATTTGTTCAACTACCGAAATTTTTGGCACTGCAATTTTGTCCAAAATTTTGACCTCCTTATGCCACACGTGAGAGAGAGAGAATGCCCAATTGTTGTACGAACCAATGAGAGGATGAGAGAGAAGAATGAGTGATGATGCGAAATGAGGTGAGAGGTCACTTGTATTTATACCCAGTGTTGCGAACATCGCGATCGGGATTAAATTGACGAGGGTCCGAAATCGGAAAAAATTGGGAAAATCAAGAAAAAATCAATAAAAATTGTCAAAAAATTGGCAAAAACAAAATATTATTATTTTTTTTCCAAAATTTTCATATTTAAAGCGTCCACAACGTAAAATAAATGCATTGACACATAAATATGATAAAAGAACTAATATATAAGATGTGTAATATCATTTCTAGTGCTACATCACACATAATAATGAATCATGTCCTGAATACTAAGTCACGAGTCCCAACTCAGCCTCAAAATATCAACAAAAAATATAATAATGTATCTTATATCGTGAGTCATAATGTCATATACAATGAAATGAACCAAATAACTAATACTATTGATTTCTTCTGCCCCTCTTGCTAGAAAATGCAACAACTTTCCCTCTAGATGTAGATGGCGGTGGAGCTGGCAGTGGACTTAATTGGCCTCTAGAAGCTGAAGAACTAGGAGCTATAGGAGGTAGACCATGTCTTCTACTGGTGACAGGGGTAGGTGGTGTCACCTCCTCCTCTACCTCCTCCTCCCCCTTCACTACCTCCTGCTCTAACCAATCAGGGGCGAACTCCATGACAGGCCTCTCGGCGTCAAACCTCCATGCAGCAGTGATGTCAATCCCATCCAATGAGATGGCCTCCACATCAGGTGTCCTTTCAAGTTGCCTCACCCATAATCAAAGATTGTAGTAGACGTAGAGCACGTCCTTAAGTCATTGGGACTCCAACCTATACAAGGGTCATAAATTAATAAATTATAAATAATAAAATAATAATTATAAAATAATATTATTTAATGAATTCAAAAAATTAATTGGAAAATTTGGAATATTTTAACCTGTTGCACTTCCTGGTGTGTATTTTTTTCAAATACACTAGCGCCTGCATCCTGAGGAGCTACATGTTTGGCCGAGTACTCAAATGGCAAGCCTTCGGAGATTGGGTGCTCTGCCACCATAGCTTCTCCGCCATGCATCTACAACAAGTAAGATAAACATAAGGAAAAAAATGAAATTTGAAAGTTGAAGCAAAGTATGAACTTGAAGAGACAATGAAATTTGAAACAAACTAAAGCTTACTTGGCATTTTAGTCTTCCTATCCACAACAACTATGTCAAAGATAAGTGTGCCCATGTGCCATCTTGTATATTTCCATTTCTTTGGAGATTTTTGCACGTTCTGCTAGAGATGGCACCATCCTCTGAACACAAGTGAAGAATCTATCCATGACTTCAACATCAAATAAGAAACCATAGGAGTAAGCAAATGCGGGGTTCAAGTAGATCCCTGTAGCATGAATGGGACAATGGAGTGTATTGTTCCATCGCTCATCAATCACTTCCCATAAGAGTTGTTGTTTCTCAAATCCTTCATCCTCCTTATTATCATAGTAGGTTCGAATGGATTCTTTGGCCATATCCATGGCCTCATACAAGTAGCCCATTGCAGGCTTGTCTCCATCAACTAATCGAAGAACCTTTACCAAAAGTTCAATAATGCTACACACCTCCTGCACTCCCACCCAGAAGTTTTCATGATATGAAACTAACCTGCATATGGCCTCTCCCTATGGTTTGCGGCTAAATGCCAAAGCACACCACTCCTCTAAAAGAAACTTTCTCTTCACATCCCACATAGAATTCAAGAGGGTTGAAGAGATATGAAACTGGTGGCAAATCGTGTAATGGTAGGGCTCACCAACTCCTTGTTGTTGGTGAATGTTCTCATCAAATGAAGTACAGATGCATGATCATATATAAATTTTGTAATGCTTTTTGATGACTCAACAATATCTTTGACAAAAGGAACTTTTCCTATGTCCTCCAACATCAAATCATTGCATTGTGCAACGCAAGGTGTCCAAAATAAGGTAGGATGCCTCTCCATAAGCATCTTGCCAGCAATAACATAATTTGCAATATTTTCCATTATGACTTGGACAACATGTTATGGACCCACCTCCTGAATGAACACATCCAACAAGTCACATAATAACCATGCATATTTGATATGTGCAAATGCATCAACAAATTTCATAAACATTGTCCTCTTGGGACAATTAGCCAAGAAGTTAATAAAGCTTCTACCCTTTTGATCGATTCAACCATCTGACATCACAGTGCATCTTGTGTGTGCCTATGATGCCCTAAACTCCTCCAATATCTTAGTGCAGTCAACCTTTTCATTTTGAAGAATGCGCCCTCTAAAATCATCACAAGAAGGGACTTTGTACCCTGGGCCAACAATAACAATAACATCAACTACGTGTTGGAAAAATGGATTGTTCCTTGCAATGCTGAAAGGAATATTACTTCAAAGAAGAAACTTTTCCAACCACTTGTCAGCTTCTTCTTTCTCCCTTTTTTTAATAATTGAAGAGATAAATGGTTGTGAACCATGTGTGGTTCTAGGAACAAAAAATGATGAGGTAGCTACAAGGTTTATTGTAGATGCTGATGGTGAAGTAGAACCATGGTTGTGAACTAGGTGTGGTTTTAGGAACAAAAAATGATGAGGTAGCTACAGGGTTTGTTGTAGATGCTAATGGTGAAGTAGAACCAGTACCACCCTCATGTTCACCTCCCAATCCCGACACTCTACTCCCTGTTAGTTGACTCCTCAGAGCTGATTTGGACAATTTAGTTTGCTCTATTTTTTCCAATGATTTGAGGGTTTTTCGGATGATTTCTGGATTTATATTTCTGTAAGGCCCTACCTCATGTCCAGGAACTTGTGCATGGTGATACTTCAATCTGTATGCCCCCTGTCATATGATGCCCACATAACTTGCAAACCAAATTTGATTTGTCAAACCCTCCATTTCCTTGGCATGTTTGTAACTTCGTTGAACTATTGAGTTTTAATGTAAGATGAAGTTTGAACCTAGCGCACAAGAAGAATTGCAAGTTAAAAAATAATATTAAAATTTACAATTTTATATACAACTTTTTGAATTTTTGACAAAAAAAACTCTCAATTCAATGCAACAATAATGGCAAAAAATACACATTCAAACCCAAGCAAAAATATGAAAATACTATGGCACAAGAAGAAATTAAACAAATAAATCTATTAAACAAAGTCTTTTGGTAGAAATCACATGAGAGAGAACCAACAAGTGTGGTTCATCATCAGGATGAGATGAAGAGGCAGACCATGGCAAAGGCTTAAATAGAGAGCAATGTAGAAACATAATTTCAAGTAACGACTATATTTGAACAATAATGTTTAAATTATAATATTAATTTATTAATATATTAAAAACAAATATTATTAAGTAATGGTTAGTTTAAAAAAAATTTAAATAATGATATTATTTCATTAATTTATTTAAAATATAATAGGTAACACTAGATTAAACAACTAGTTTTTTGAAAAATATATTTAAATTAATTTATTAAAAACCAAATATTACTAGTTTTTATTTTGAAAAATATTTAAATAATGATTAGTTTATTATTTATTAAATATACCAATTTGTAACGGCTATATATAAATGACTAGTATTTTTGAAAAAATATTTAAATAATGATATTATTTCATTAATATAATAAAAATATTATTAAATTATAAATTATCGCATCAAGGATTATGCGTTAAGGACGATTGTTGTTTTAGTCGATTCTAATCCTCTCAAGAAGTACGAGGAGGCTCAGGCAAAAACAAAGTGCATGATCTTGGACGGGGTCAAGGATCATGTGATCCCACATATTGCAGAGAAAGACATAGCAAGGGAAATGTGGGAAGCCTTGACCACATTGTACGCAAGAACTTCCGTTCAGCAGAAGATGTTGCTTGAGAGTCAGCTGAGACAGTTTTAGATGCAGAAGGGAGAAGAAATCGATCCCTTCCTTCTCAGCTTGCAAAGGATCTGTGACCAGCTAACTTCCATAGGGTCTACACCAGATCCTGAATTCATGGTCAGCACTGCCCTGAATGTAGTCACTGAAGACTGGGAAACCTTTGTCCAAAGCATCTTGTGCAGGGGTGCTGTTCCCAGTTGGGAGGAGATGTGGGCAACTCTTTGACAGGAAGAGATTAGATGATTGACCAAGGCGGGAAGCAGCAACAAAGGGATCAAAATCAAGGAGGAAGAGGATCAGCGAGACAACAAAGGCAACAAAAACAAAAGAAGGACATATCCAAAGTCAGATGCATCAGATGTTGAGAAATGGGTCATTTCGCCACACAGTGCCCTCAGAAGAAGGACAAAGAAGAGAGGTCTGACTCAAAGGATGCTCCAGTGAAAACTGATGGAGAGGACAATGATGATTATGCCATGAGTGCTCATGCACCTCTAGAGAAGAGGTGGGGTGATATTGAGCTGTAGTTGGGAGGACCATAGTAGACGGCAGGATCCTTGAGGTGCCCAAACTCTTGGATCACATACAGCTACGGGAGTCCTTAATGACAATAGTAGAATGATGGGAGTCAGTTGGTGTGAGGGATGATGGAACAACAGTGGCAGAGCTAGAGTGCCAAAGTCTGAAGCAACGCAGTGGAGTGTTGCAGTAGTGCAGAAGGCACAAAGAAGATACAACAACAATGCAGTAGCATTAGAGGGTCAACACAAATTAGCAGCAGAGGTAGCTTCAGCATCTAGGGGCATCCCAATTGACCAACATGTCAGTTTTTGGGTAGTTTTCAGTTGCTTATTTCTCAGCAACTGAGTTGCAGTGCAGCAGTTAGCAGTGGTAGTGCTATGGGTAGCATGATGCAACAGATTGAGAGGGAGCTATAGTACAGATGCAACAATGTGTCATGGGTAGCAGTACAGATTGCAGCAACGCAGTGGATGAAGGGCAACAGGCCGAGCATCAACAACGCAAGGGATTGATGCCGTGGCTTAGTGTGATACTTCTATTGGGAAGTATTGCAAGAGCACATTCCTCGCTAAGAGGGAGTGTTGATTTTTGGGTAGCATGGGATGTGCTCTAGCTTTGAAATTTTGTGGAGGGGCTAGAACACATAAGATCTCCAAGATCCAAAAATCGTTTGGTGAAATTCCACCCGAATTGTATTTTATTAAAATAATTAATAAATTAAATGGGGTTCCTAAGTCTAAACTTAGTAAAATTAAATATTAATGGCTATTAATGAAAATATGGGTGAGAAGCTTCTAAGAGACGAGGATTAAGTCTAATTTAATCTTCGCTGTTGATTAGAAATTAGATCATGGCCGTTGATTTCTCAACGGGACAAGTATAAAGGAAGGCTTGGGGTTAGTTGGAGAACACACATAGAGAGAGCAACACTTTAGCTAGTTCGAAATTTTGGGGCGTGGTTTGCTGAGAGTTTCAGAGTAAGTTTCTAGTGCAGAGAGGGGCAGTTTGACAGAGGGACTTCAGTCCAAGGCTGAGAATACATCGCAGAGAGGCCAAGCAGCACCAGGCAGAGACAGCGCAACTCTAGAAAGGAATGATGCAGAGGCTGGAGGGCTGACGCAGTCACTTAGAGGCAGCGTTGGGGTTTCTGTAAGGCAGACGGGCAACAGTTCAACAAATTGATTTCTGAGCTGGGAAGGCTCACTAGGAGGGTGACGTAGCTCCTAGAGGAGGTGTTGTAGTTCCAGCGCAGAGCTGGGAGTAACCATCGCTGCACAGTATTGGGGACAACAAAGCAGTGTTTTAAGAAACGGCCGAGTCAACATTGACTCAGCCGGGTTGATCCGGGTTGATGGGCTCCCATTTGAAATGGTGGTTAACTCGGTTCGGAAGGCCGAGTCAGCAATGACTCGGCCGAGTCATTGAATGACTCGACCGAGTCATTGCTGACTCGGCCGAAACGGACCGTTTCTGCTATGAAACGACCGAGTCAATGTGGCACGGTACCTGGACGCAAACGCAACCATTTAACTGATTTTTTATGGATTTTAAATTCGTTTGATGGTTATTTTGGAGTTCAAACAGTTATAAGTTTGCCAGGTCCATTCTTTGCTCAAGTTTTTAGTGATAAGTTTGCATGCAAAAATCAGGTCTAAACTTGAAAAAAGCTCTATGAATGCATGATTAAGACTTTTGGGGTTTTGCATTTGCTGTAAATACAACATTTTGCTTGGATATGTTTTAATACTCCATTTATTATCATATTCAAATTAGAAAACACTCATTGGCTCTAATTTTTATGTGACATTGTAAATATCTATTTTCTGGTAGCACTAGCAATTGGCTTTTAACTTTTAAGGGATAATCAGTGAAAGAAAATGACTTATTCATAGAGAATCCAAACATAAGATAAAGTGAGGAAGAATTACATCAATGTTGAGAATGATAAAAGGTGGTCAATGTGTTTCAAAAAATTTCATGTATTAGACATCAAAGGTATTTGCATGTGAGGCATCTCTAGTGTGGAGGTGCCATAGAAAACACATTGTATGATTGCATAGATTGACATCTATAAACTGCACAAAACAAATACTTCAGTGACGAACCATTAGATATTAGGATATCGACAAGCAACTGAAACCTTGATAAGATTTTTTTCCCATCCATTAGGTTCTAGTGGTAAGTCTCTTAGTCTAGGAGCATGACACTCAATATTTTCAACCATCAAGTTGTTATCGACAAGCAATTGAAACCTTTGATAAGATTTTTTTCCTATCCATTGGGTACCATTTTGATATAATGGATTGGTTCATGAGCCTACTTTGATCATATGTTGTCTTCCATCTATATTATAATGCTGTGTGTTTGGAAACATGAATGAAAATCTTTAAAATTATGTTTAAAATCTTCAAAATTATGTTTTTTTATAAAAAAACTAAATATTTAATGTATTTTTTACAACGATCGAGTCATTGAAAACGAGCCGGCCGAGTCATTACCGTTTCGGTGTCGGAGTCGGAGTCATTGCTCGGTCGAGTCGGAGTTTTAAAACTATGATTTACATGGGAGATTCAATGGACAATACTCTTAAATTGGAGGCTTTGAACCATGAGAAAGTACGTCCCATTTATTTTGTTGATCCATGGACCGTTTCAAACAACCTGACACGCAGAATTCCAAGCACCTACCCTTAGATCACTGTTGGGGCATGAGATTATTTAGTTGTGCATGATGTTCACATCATTTAGACCTAAATGATATAAACACTATGGCACATACCCTAAGGCTACCCTATAGGATAATGCCATTTATAATCATGGACACTCTACTTTTAATTTCTTGAGGCACCAAGAGATAATGTGGCCTGTCAAATGTCATTGTTTTGGTCACGAGGATATTCAACATGGCACAAAAATAATAAGTCCACAGTTCCTTGCTAAGAGCAGTGATCAAAAGCCACACCTTATTCTTCCACATTAGAGACTCATTGCTTAGATTGTTAGATGAAAATACATTTCAATCTATTATACCCATTAGCAGATGTGATGAATAAAGTCACTATGGATAAGACCACTCTATGTACAGATGCTTCCAAAGCATCTGTTGATCACACACTATAATCGTTGTTCAGACTCCAGATTTTATTCATGGCGACCAATGCTCCTGGTCTGTGATAATGTGCATAAATGGTCAGCAAACATTTTATGCTCTTGATCAACAAAGGCCATTCCTAAATACAAAGGCTCCAAGGTCTCAAACTCTCAAATCTATTGTGACCATGATTTGTGATTTTCAAGTGCAGTAATGTTTTTTGGATCAAGATTTGCATCTGGGAGAGATCAAAATTAATCCCTTTGTGGTATTATTTTTAATTATTCTGTGTTTTTACTCAAGATCCACCAGACATAACAGTTTTCAGGATTTCAGGATTAGCGGGGTTGCAACATTTCCATTAGATTCTATCATGTATGAGGGTAGGGAACTACCATTTAATGAAAAGCACCAAGCCCTCTATATACCTCAATGTTGGTGGCATTGATTATTGAACTCCTTTGTCACGACTCTAGAAAAAATGTACCTGTCACTCAAAACAATCTTGATTCAACTTGTTCAGCTTTTTCTATCTTATTTTAATGCTTAGAGGGTGATATTGATGATGAAGATCTCAATATAGGCAATGATTTTAATGATATGTAGGTATTTGTTGTAGCACGATTTTTTTGGGCTATAGAGGCCATCTAGAGCCTCTTTGTTGATGTATTTTTGGTTCAAAGATGGATTGCACTCGTTGCTATTTTGGTTACATGCACCCTTACTACATACATATATGATAAATTTTGCATATTTATATAGAATGGTTTGGGTTCATATGGATGCACACCAATGTCTATGTATATTTTTCAAATTTTGAATATTTATGTATTTTTTGGTTGATCAGGTTTTTGCTCTGATTTTTATTTGGTTCTTGGTTTTGGGGTTGACTGGTTTGATGACTGCTCCAATTTTGATAATGTTGGTTGATTATCCATTGTTCATTTTTAGTTTTAACTTTTGAGTCTTGACCTAAGTTACCGGATCCGGCCCTTTGGGGTACAGGATCCACGGATCCATGGATCTGATCCGGATTCGGATCTGAATCTGCCTAAATACGTCAAAGAACGGGCACGTGGCGTATTAATGTTTGTTAGAAACGGATGTTGAAATCTGGAAACAAATCCTGTGTCACTTTTCCGGATTTCTAAGTTTTTTGCCATGTTGTTTTTACTTTGTAGACATTTGTGGTGTCTGCGGGAATCACATTTGGGTCTCATGGGTCTCATATAGATGTAGAGTAGATAGTTCTGCAGAGTTTTTTATTTTCTTCCTTGACACTGCAAAGAGCGAACGAACAATAGACAAAAAAACGGAGCTTTCACCATGCTGCAAAATCCATCTGAAATTACAAACTTTCATCGATCGGTTGATGGAACGATGCAGAAATGCCAAGTTTTGGAGACAAGTCAGTCCAACATGAAATGGCTCTTGACTTAAAACTCGAAAGACGGCTAGTGGCGTCAAGATTCGAATGGAGGGAAGCCAGGGGGAAGTCGCGACGTTGGCAGTGATTTTCGAACAAAATGTAATAAAAAATAGACCTATATTTAACTTAGACCTATATTTTGACTTATAGATTGGGATTTTAACATATATTTTTTTTCTAATTTTTATTAATTAATTTAACATTTAATGATATATAAATTTATAAATTTTCATCTTATATATATTTATAATTTAAATTACTTTTGTCTTTAATAAACTTACAATATAGATATGTATTTTTTAATTATATTGCTTTTATTTATAATTTAGTTTTGACTTATAGATTGGAATTTGAACATAAATTTTTTATTTTAATATATATTTTTTTCTAATTTTTATTAATTAATTTAAAATTTAAAATGATATATAAAATTTATACAAATTTAAATATACATATAGATATATAGATATAATTTTAAATTTAGTTTTGTCTTAATAATCTTAAAATATAGGTGTGTGGGCGTAAACTAATGATGGTGTTTTATGAATGCAAACTTAAAAAACAACAATTTGTTAATTTGAAGAGATAATTAAAGATGAACTTGAATATATGGTAAAAGCACAAAATGAATGAAAATGATTTAGCTTTAATATATATAAAAATGTATCAATATATATTATTATTATATAATTTTATTTACAAAAATTGAGTGTAACTATGCGAAATTTGATTTTTACTTATAGTATTTGTTTTCACATGCAAATATAATGCATATAGATTATATTCCCATCGATGCTAACTTTGAGTAAGTGAGCAAAGGAATTTTGCTACAAAACTTTTAGAATTGTAGAGAATACCTCAATCACATTTTTCAAATTTATAATTTCAACTTTATATATTTTATAAAATTATGATAGCCATTATATCTTTGAAATTGCTTGGACTTCTATGAGTACAAGGTTCTTAATATCGAACAATTTGTAGGTCTCACTCTATACTAGTGCATAATATAATTTTTTTAAATGATTAAGACCAAAAAAAGGTTATAGAGAAGTAATTGAGGTATGCATTTTAACATTTTGATATGTCAAGTCAAAAATATATTAAGAAGTATATATTTTGTGTCTACTATTAATTTTATTATATTTTTTAATATTATTATATTTTTTGTACTTGCCGTATCCGGATCTTGGATTTTTAAAAAACTAGCGAATCCGGATCCGTATCCGTATCCGAATCCTGGTAACTTAGGTCTTGACTCTAGATGTTGATGACCTCAG
Organism: Pinus taeda; assembly: GCA_000404065.3. Classification (NCBI taxonomy): domain Eukaryota; kingdom Viridiplantae; phylum Streptophyta; class Pinopsida; order Pinales; family Pinaceae; genus Pinus; species Pinus taeda. Next base: position 57,135 of record APFE030163167.1, read on the forward strand.
ACCAAATCTTTGACTTGTCACTTTTTACTATTTTTGAGTTTTAATAATTTCAATTTCCTATACCAGTCTCTAGACTTAAGTATCTGCTATTTTTCTTACTACTAATCAGATTCTAGAATAATGAATGATGAATTTAAATCAATGTCGATTCTAAAATGATGAATGATGAACTTAAATCAATATCAATTCTAGAATGATGAATGATGAATTCAAATCAATGTATACAATATATTACTATTTCTATTTCATTGAATCATTTATGATGTATGAATCAATGTATTTCATTGTTGAATTTGAATTTGAATCAGGATTATACTACACACACACACCACAATGTCCCCTTTGGCCCCTTTGAATTTTCCTAAAATTTTGGGGTGCTCCCACATGCACACATCCCCCTTGTGCGTTACCCCTTACCTGCGTCCTCCTCTCCCGGAAACTTGGTGGAATATTTGTTGATGTTTGTAGCTTGGGCAGGGACTTTTGCACAGGCTTAAGCACAGGCCTAAGTGTCTAGGCATGCAAAAGTTTCCCAAAGTCTCCTTAGACACTTGCTCTAGTGTGAGCAAGTTGCATTTGTAACTTAGCCTAAATCCAACTTAGGAAAGACACATAATTGTTATGTTAGCTTATTGAGCTAAATAAATATTAGAAAAAGTAAAGTGGTTATTTTCTTAATTATACTTTAATCTCATCCCTTGATCTCATATGAGGCGAAATCTAATCTTGGCTGTCAATCACTTTGGAGATTAGTGTTAGGGATTTAGCTCAACAAAAAGTTATGAAAACGAGGCTAACGAGAAGGAGAAGGCACACCATACAATAACACAAGATTGAGAGAGGCATCTCTATGAGGAGTGTGATACTCTAGTGAGTTGGGTCTGAGGAAGGGGGCAGCAAGGAGATCTAGATCAGCCAAGGAGGGCTTGATCAGCTGGATCAAATCTAATGTTGTGCATGTATTTTCTCAGTTGAGCCTTTCTCCCAAGACAAGAGCCCAATTAGGTTTTGAATATTTTTAATGATGAACTGATTTGATTGGGTAGAATTTGTTGTGTCATCTTTTATGAGATTGGCTATGTTTTTGCTTTAGCTGATTTAAGTTAAGAACCTTGTTGTGCGTTCATTCAATAGATCTGTAATTTGCAAGGACAATGGATTGTCGGGTGCTAGGTGTTGAATTTTTGTAGCTATGGCTGGTCTTCATAATCTTATTTTATCCCTTCAAATATGTGAGAAATGGTAAATACAAATTGAATTTTGAGTCGGCTTCAAAAGGAGGGAAAATTAATTTTGAAATTTAAATTTGTCACCTAGAAGATCATGTTGGGCAGCCCCAGTGCTTCAAGTTGGCTTGACGCTTTGACACACCTATTCTAGCTCATTAAGACACTATATATAGACACTTGTCCTCCTCCTCTTGGGCAATCAATTCGGATCACTCTTTCTTATACATATCTTCTGTACATGTGAAGGAAAGGGAGATAACAGATTGAGTTTATGGGCAGACCGAATTTCTGAGGCAGACCGAATCTTTGAGGCAGATCGAATCTCTAAGGCAGATCTAATCTCTGAGGTAGATCAAATTTATGAGGCTACTTATCTTTGTTTGACCAGATTTGACCCGAGTTTTTTTGCTGGTCAGTTTGACCTTGTTTTGATTGGAAAAGATCGGATTGTATCTCTTGTTGAACTGAATAATTTCTCTAAGGAAAGGTTGTTGGGCTTTTCCCAAGAAGAGGGTTTTCCCAGAGTAAATATTTGTGTCTTTTGTTTGGCTGTCTCTTTATGATCCTACTGTCATTATTTGTTCTACTGTTGAGATCTTATGTGTAATTGCTTAATGATGAATGTGAACACAAGAAGGATTTAATTAAGAAATCATTAGAAGTAACTATTAGATTAGAAGGTCTTGAAAAATCAACATGGTATTAGAGCATGGGTGTAAGAGCAACCTTGAAGAAGCCATCTCAGTTAAAGTTATCCTCTAGGGCTTGAAGATCATCCTAATGAAGAAAAACCCTAGTCCAAAACTTTGTTTGCAAGGACGTAGTAGGCCAAGGATTGTCTGCGATCTGTCCTAGTTTATTTATATCTATAAAGAGGGCTGAAATCCTCCTTACTAGGTTGCAGCTTGTTCGAGGAAGACTGCAGGTAGAAGGAGGCCAAGGATACCTCTGGGGTTGATCAAAAGAAGTCATGTGTCCTGGGAAATCAGGCCTGAGATTTCTCAGTCCAGTGTAGAGGCCAGCGAAGTTGTCCTCTGTGTAAGAAGTCTGCTATAGTCTGCAAAGGAGGTTTTATATATGCATGATTTGATAATTCCTTGAATTATAATCTTTAGAATGTGAAGTATATATGATTGCTCAATTCATAGTGATTTCATTTGGGATCAAAATTCTTTTGACAACATTCTTGTTGATTCAAGGTGCTCACTTGCCAACATTCATATTTGTCAATGTAGGGATAAAATTGTGAGCTGAGTTGCAGGACCATGCATAGGCCTAGTTGAAAGGTCTATATCAAAGTTTTCTTTAAAGCTGTTGCTCATCCCTTGTAAGGAAGTGATCTCAGTATGTAAATTCATTATCTCAGTATTTGAAAATTCTTACAAGATGTATCTTGGAAGATTGAACAAGATTGTGAATTGCTCCTTAGTCAGCTGAATTGCAGACCAAGTTTGGACCTGGTTGAAAGGACTGTGTCAAAAATTCAAGGACTATTACCTTAGAAGAAGCAGAAAGTGTGCACTGTACAAGTCCTTGAAGAAACCCTTGAATAAGCATTGAAGAACATATATGAAACTAAATGCTATAGGATGTTGGGAATTGCTCCCTTCAAACTAAGCACCTAGATTTAACAAAATGACTGGCATTTCATGGTTGTTAAATATGAAGTATTTTTAATATCGTGAAGGACCCTTTCAAGTATTGCATGCTCATGCCAATTGAAGATTGTTGTTTGCATCAGTTGATAGAGCGAAGGATTCTATGAATGATATTTATGAAGCATTCCTTACCTCGTGGCAAGATTACAAGCCATATGAAAACAATTTTGGATCATTATACATTTGCATTCCTTGATTGTCTAATAACATCACCTAGTTGTCAACGTAATCTCATATGAAGAGGCATGGGACTCCATAGCTTAAATTGTCCCATTTATATTAACTACAACAAGAAAAGTTGCATATGGCAGATCTTCATGATCTCATTTGTCTTAGGGTTTTGTAAACCCTAGAAGACTTGAAAAGTATGTCTTAAATAAGGGTTTTTGCATACTGTTGTCCTAGTACTTGTGGAATATGTTTGACATACAACTGATGAATGAACACTTGTTGATCTGTAGCATATACGCTGTCTTGGTATTTCAAGAAGTAATGACAACGTCACAGTTTTGAATTTGGATTATGGTTCAAGGTTGGATAAAGCCTAAAAATAAGATAAGGAATGCTAAGGAAAATGGATCGAGTATGTGCTGAGAACGTTTGACATTTTGAAGTATGATGTGCTTATTAAAGTTTATGTTTGGACCTGTGTAAAAGTACATGTTCTTTGATTACATTATACATGTTCAGAAGTAGAGTGTTGTATCTAGAATACTAATATATTGTACTGCTGTGAAAATATCTTATATGCTTGAGTAAGGGCTTTTGTCAAGTATGCAGAAGACGCCTTGCATTGTACTTCTGTAATTATGATTATATTGGCTGAGACATGTTGCATTGTACCTCAGACTTAGTATTCTTGGATTAATGGATCAGGTTGATTTTGTTATCATATGACTTGTTTCTAATGAAAGTAGAAGGACTCACATGATAGGGAGTAGTTAAGCCTTGCTTCAGCTTCAGAGGGAGTTGACCTCTAAGTTCAAGATAAAGGACCTAGACTTGATGCAGTACCTCCTTGGTTAAAGAAAGCACCCAATCAGGGTGACCAAAAAGCAATTGTGATGATGGCAAAGGAATGATTGAGCCAAGGCATGTGGTTCAACATGTGTTGAAGTACTAGCATGGTATGGATTGAAATGATGAAGTGTAGCTACTAGAATATACAGATTTAGATTGAGCAGAGAGTGCAAAAGACAAAAAGAGTACATCAGGATGTTGCTTCAGTTTAGGTTCCACTGTGATTTCTTGGATGAGCAAGAAGCAAACATTCGTTGCACTCAATACTACAGAGGTCGAGTGTATTGTAGCTTGGTTGGCGAGTTGCGAAGCAGTGTGGCTTCAGAAACTATTTGCAGGATTGTTTGATCAGGTGTAGGAGATGATCAAGATGACAGGTTGAAGCACTTTGAGATCTACTACCGAGACATTTTACAAAATGGAGTAGTGTGGCTCCAGTACTATTCTACAAACAAGCAGGGCATTGATAAAGCTTCTATCCTAGGATGAAGTTTGTATACTTTGAGGACAAGCTTGGAGTGGTTGAGAATGCCTCTCTTAGTGAGAGGGATTGTTGATGTTGCAGCATTGGAGACAAACATTTTCTCTATCTCAAAGCTGTTGACTAGGTTGCCATATAATGTGGTTAGGGAGAATGATCCAAAGATTATGGAGGCCCAGAATTACTCCCCAATAGGGTTGAGTAGGTGCCTTTAACATTAGGCCTAGAATTACTGTTAAATTATGGTATGTTCTATGCTTAGAGCAGTTTACTTGTTTTCCTTATTATTATCCACAGGTTAGCAATCACATGTACATTAAGTAAAGTGCAGACAGAACATTTAAACGATCAACAGAATACAAGCCAAGACAAGAGACACAAGATGTGGCGGCTAGCTAGGAACAAACCCCAATATGGGGAAAACCTTTAATCAAATCTTCTTTTATCTTCAATAATTCAGCAGAGAGAAATAGTACAAAAATCTGATTTATATCAGCAGCAGCAAACCCTAAATCTGCCCTAAACTAGGGCAGTGAATATTTGTCAAACTGGAGGTCAGATCACCTTGATTCCGATGCCAAAAATTGCGGCCTTCCAAGGAGAATCAACCACACCAAACTCGTAGTCAAAGAGGAGTCCATGCTGGTTAACGCTGGTCAAAGTTCCTTTCTGCAACTTTAGCCCTAGAAATCTACGTCCTCTTTTCCACACGTGTGAGAGAGAGAGCCTTTTTGCGCAGGAGAGAGAAGAGACTCTTTTTCTGCGCAGGAGAGAGAGATATGTGATGAGAAGTGAAGTGTGCAAATGAGGAGAATGCTCCTTGTATTTATATGCAAAACGTTGGGGTTGAATAGATATGACTGTTGGGCTTTTGAGCCTACATTAGTTGCTGGCCAACCTTGACAATTTGTCCATAATCAAAATAAATTCATATCTTCATATATACTTGTCGGAATCAGATGATCTTTAGATCAATCCTACACCTCTCGACGAGAGGAATCCACATGAAGTTTGGCCCTAGTTGCCAATTTTAGCTTTCCCTCTCAACTAGGGAGAACTTCATCTGCAATCTGTCAAACTGTCACTGCTGTCCATCCATCAAATGCGTTGTCCTGTATGGCTTGACCCTACTTGCTCTGCTCTGCTTTGCTTTGCTTGAATTATGAAGAAGAAGAAATGATCGAGGATGACCCGAAGTCAATGTCAGAGTGTGTACCACTCCCACTGGTCCCAGACCAGTATCATTGATCCCTGATCAATGAAGGTCATCCTAGCATAGGGAGTACAATAGATACAACGATGCGTCCATCGATAGAACTACTATGGTCCCTATCCTCATTTCCCTGCTCATTGATCAGATGAGAGGTACTTCCCATGAGTCCCAGACTGCATGTGTAGGATGCCTTGACAGGAGAACTAATCATCCTGTCCACATGAGAATGAATCATCCTGTCCAGTGGATGCCAAGGAGAACTAATCATCTTGGCCTACAGGAGAACGAATCATCCTGTTCCACAATCGCCATGGAGAACGAATCATCCTGGTCCATAGGAGAACTAATCATCTTGTTCCATAGTCGCCACGGAGAACAAATCATCCTGGCCCACAAGAGAACTAATCATCCTGTTTCATAGTCGCCACGAGGTGTCACAGGGGAAGGTTGAACCTTTTACCCTGTTTAAAGTGCACCAACAGGGATGGTGAGTCATCCTGTGGTCATATGTCGCTCCAAGAAGTACCCCACACCCCCTAGAGCTCCTAGAGCTCAATACATCATACTTGACCCTCATTAAATGAGGGTCTCTGAATGACACCAAGTCGTTCTCGGAAAGTCAGGAATTTGACCTTTCCTAGGGGCTTTGTTAGAATGTCGGCGACCTGTTCATCTGTACCAATAAGTTGGAGCCTTATTGCTCCTCGCTACACCATATCTCGAATATAGTGGTACCTGATATTGATATGCTTGGAGTGATCATGAAATACGAGATTTTCTGATAAATGGATCCCTCTTTGGTTGTCACATAGAATCACGGTGGTATCCAATGTAAATCCAAACAACTCACTGAAGAGCTTTCGCAACCAGACTGCCTCACAGGAGGCCATGCTAGCAGCAATGTATTCTGCCTCGGCAGTGCTCAAAGCCACCGACTTCTGCTTCCAGCTCATCTAGGATATCGAGGCAGATCCCAAAGAGAAACAACACCTAGAGGTGCTCTTTCGGTCCTCCACATTGCCTGCCCAATCAGCATAAGTATACCCAAGTAGTCTCACATTTCCGGCAGTGTATCTTAATCCATGAGTGATTGTGCCATGAAGATATCTCAGCAGATTCTTGGCACCAATCCAATGTGAGTGGCGAGGCTCAACCATATGTTGACTCAAAGTGTTGACTGCAAAGCATATATCTGGACGGGAGTTCACCAAGAACGTTAATGCTTTGACGAGTTGTCGATACTCGGTAGCATTTCGTAAAACAGGTCCGACAGCACTATCGCTTAACTTCTTAAAGTTAAGCTCCATCGGGGTAGTTATGGGCTTGCAGTCCACCATGTCGAATCTTTCCAGTATCTTCACCACATACTTTCGTTGGGATAGGAAAATCTCCCTTGGTTTCTGCTAGACTTTGAGTCCTAGGAAATAGTGCATGAGTCCTACATCTTTCATCTCGAATTCAGAAGCCAACTCCCTCTTACATTTGTGAATGAGAGGGTCTGCACCTGTTAGAAAGAGGTCGTCAACATAAAGCACTAGTATGAGAGGCTTGTCATCTATAACCTTAAAGTAAAGGTTAGGGTCGACTTCACTCCTAGTGAATCCCAGCTTCATCAAGTAGCTATCGATCCTCTAATACCATGCTCGGGGTGCTTGCTTTAGCCCATAGAGGGCCTTCTTCAGCCTGCACACATGAGATTCTCGATCATAAATCTCAAATCCTTCGGGTTGCTCCACATAGACCTCCTCTTTGATCGAACCATGTAAGAATGCAGTCTTGACATCCATCTAATGTAGGTTCCATCCTTGCGAAGCAGCAAGGGCTATGATCGAGCGGATGGTGGTATATCGGGCAACAGGTGCAAATATCTTGTCATAGTCTATACCTTCCTTCTGGGAGAAGCCACGAACGACAAAACAAGCCTTATTCTTTTCCGTACTTCCATAAGATGCAGGCTTTATCTTGTAAAGCCATTTTGAAGTGACAATTGTCTTGTCGTGGGGTCTGGGGACCACATCCTAGACATCGTTCTTCATAATAGACTCATATTCTTCAGTCATAGCATCCTTCCATACTTGACGCTCGATGACATCTGTGAATGATGAAGGCTCATTTTGGATGATCGTCCTCATGATGGTCAGGTATCCTTGATACCTGTTCGGCTTCTTACTTTCACGGAACGTTCCTTGGGGAGCTGTGTGTCCTTCAGCATCATCAAGTGTCCCCCTAAGCCATGAAGGCCTCTTCCTTGAAGAGGAAGGCTCAGGCGGTGGTGGATCAATAGGATCCACGGGTTCTTCCACATCAGGCATTGTCTCATCTTCTTTTTCTTTCGGTTCCCTGGTGTCAGCTTCTTGAGATCTCCTCAAAGTAGGAAGATTGTCCACCTTGCTAAGGGCCATGTCTTCATCAAAGGTGACATCATGACTAATCTTGACTTCCCTTTAACCAGCTATATAAATTCTATATCCCTTAGTATTTTCACTATAACCCACAAAGATTCCTTTCTTTCCAGATGCACCCAATTTATTGCTTTTCTCTTTCGGCACATGAAATTATATAGGGCTTCCAAAAATTCTAAAATGAGATACGTCAGGTTTCTTACTGGTGAACATTTTTTTAGGAGTTTTGGAACCCAATGCTTGATGAGGGCATCGGTTTTGTACATATATGGCGGTGTTTGCAGCTTCGACCCATAGAAACTTCGGAAGTCTTTGATCATGGAGCATAGCACGAACAACTTCCACAATCGTACGGTTCTTCCTTTCTACCACACGATTTTGCTCAAGAGTATATGGTGTAGTAGTCTCCCTCTTAATGCAAGCCTCTTTGCAAAAGTCATGAAACTCATTGGATTCATATTCAGTCCCATTATCAGTCCTTAGGATCTTGATCTTCTTTTCGGTTTGATTCTCGATCAAGGCTTTGAAGTGTCGAAACTAGGAGAACACTTCATCCTTCTTTTTCAAGAAATATATCCAAATCTTGTGAGAATAATCATCTGTAAAGGTGAGGTAATATAAATATCCTCCCAAGGAGTTCACAGGCATCATACCAGATATGTCTGAGTGAACCAACTGCAATATATTGGAGGTCTTGCTTTGGCTTGAGGGGAATGGTCCCCTTTTGAGCCTTCCTTTGGCACATCTTGGACATACACCTTCTTGCTCTAGTCTGAATTTGGGCATCTCGGTCACCATTTTTCTTACATCAGGTAGAGCTTTATAATGAAGGTGAGCAAACCTCCGATGCCATAATTTGGACTAAAGAGATGTGTCACAAGACATGACTTTCTTCGACCTGATACAATGAATCAACTCGAAACCCAAGAGTAAAAGCATATTTAAAGTTCTTTTTCCATACACGTACCTTGCCATCGTTGAAAGCCACCTTGTAGCCTTTGTCTTCCATTGCCGAAATAGACACCAGGTTCTTTTTGAGATCAGGTACATATAATACATCTTGTAAGTGGATGGTATTACCCTGATTCAATTGAAGAGTGACATTTCATACGCCTTTCACAGGATATTTTGAATTGTCTCCAAGAACAATTTCCAGGTTGGTTTCTTTCTCTACCAGATTATAGAGAGTGTCTTTGTAACCAATGAAGTGCCTTGAGGCACCACTATCAATAAGCTAATTTCCTAGCGAGTCCGGGGGAGAAGTGGTAGACAGAGTAGCTGGTAGATAATATTCATCTTGCTTATTGTCAACAGTGTTAGATTCATACCTAGAATTTCTTGCCTTCTTGAATGGTTGTCCTCTTCCTTGATTTCCAACACTCCTTTTATCTCGGCCATTTGATCTGCCATTTCTTTGATTGCCTTGAGAGCGATTTTGATCATCATCCCGGTGTGAGTTCCTTTTATCAGGACACTCCCTTGCATAATGACCTGGTTTATTGCAATGGTAACATCGTCCTTTTCTTCCACCCTTTGGTCCAACCTTTCCTTTGGATTTAGTCTCGGAATTGTTTATTCTTTTGGCACGAGAAGAAAAGGCAGCGGGATGACCTTTAAGTGTGGGCATTACTTATTCTTCCATCCTTGCTTCTTCTTGAATGCATCTTGCATTAATTTCTCAAATCCAGGAATTACATTATTGTTGAGGAGAGTAGTTCTGAATATATACCATTCAGATGGTAGTCCTCCAAGAGTTGTGAGTGCCATTTCCCTGTCAGGAATTACTTCCCCAATAGATAGGAGATCGTTGTTGATATTGGTGATCCTTAAGAAATATGCTTGCATATTTTCATCTTTGCCCTTCTTAATTTCCTTCAGCTTATTTCTAAGAAATAGGACTTGATTTGCATCATTAACTTTAAATAAACTCACTAGTTTATCGTAGATTTCCTTGGAGTTGTTCAACTTAGAAACATAGGCCACCGAGCGCTTGTCGATAGAGTCCCAGATGATCTTCTTTGCTTTGACTTCTCCCTTGGTCCATTTGTTCCTGGCAGCAGTGAATGCATTTGATGGAGGCTCGACAACTCCGCCTCCCACATGGTCCAACACTTATTGTTCTTTTAATGTTAGATCGAGAGACATCTTCCATCCATGGTAGTCAGACTTCTCACGGAGTTTGTCTTCAGCAGGGAAGTATGTTGAGGACCCCATAGTTCTTTTTAGATAGCCTTGCCAACCTTCTTTTCGGTGATTGCTCTTGCTCTTGCTCTTGCTTGGTCTTTGTCTTCACCTCAACTCTGATACCATGTTAAATTATGGTATGTTCTATGCTTAGAGCAGTTTACTTGTTTTCCTTATTATTATCCACAGATTAGCAATCACATGTACATTAAGTAAAGTGTAGATAGAACATTTAAACGATCAACAGAAAACAAGCCAAGACAAGAGACACAAGATGTGGCAGCTAGCCAGGGACAAACCTCAATATGGGGAAACCCTTTGATCAAATCTTCTTTTATCTTCAATAGTTCATCAGAGAGAAATAGCACAAAAATCTGATTTATATCAGTAGCAACAAACCCTAGATCAACCCTAAACTAGGGCAGTCAATATCTGTCAAACCAAAGGTCAGATCACCTAGATTCCGATGCCAAAAATTGCGGCCTTCCAAGGAGAATCAGCCACACCAAACTCGCAGTCAAAGAGGAGTCCATGTTGGTCAATGCTGGTCAAAGTTCCTTTCTGCAGCTTCAGCCCTAGAAATCTGCGTCCTCTTTTCCACGTGTGAGAGAGAGAGCCTTTCTACGCAGGAGAGAGAAGAGACTCTTTTTCTGCGCAGGAGAGAGAGAGATATGTGATGAGAAGTGAAGTGTGCAAATGAGGAGAATGCTCCTTGTATTTATATGCAAAACGTTGGGGTTGAATAGACATGGCTGTTGGGCTTTTGAGCCTACATTAGTTGCTGTCCGACCTTGACAATTTGTCCATAATCAAAATAAATTCATATCTTCATAAATACTTGTCAGAATCGGATGATCTTTAGATCAATCCTACACCTCTCGACGAGAGGAATCTAGGAAAAATATTAGCATCCATAAATAAGGTGACCCACATGAAGTTTGGCTCTAGTTGCCAATTTTAACAATTAGTCCCCAATAGGGTTGAGTGGGTGCCTTCAGTATTAAGCCCAGAATTATTCTAGAGTAGGGTTGAGTGGGTGCCTTTATGTTAAAATTGGCAACTAGGGCCAAACTCCATGTGGGTCATCTTATTTATGGCAGCTGATATTTTTCTTGGATCCCTCTCATCGAGAGTGTAGGATTGATCTAAAGATCATCCGATTTCGATAAGTATTCATGGAGTTATGAATTTATTTGTGTTATAAGACAAATTGTCAAGTCGGCCAGCAACTTATGTAGGCTCAGAAGCCCAATAGTCATGTCTATTCATCATCTATGTTTTAGTATAAATAGGAGAGGACTTGAAGTCATTTGTGTGACATATTCTTCATGTGATCTCCTCCTCTCCACGTCTTTGGGTTTTTGGTGAAGGAGAGACACTAAGAATATACGTTGAGCTAAGCAGATGATGCCCTAGCCACAGTATGCTGATCTAACGTAGTGAATGGAGACACCTAAAACGCAGTGAATGGAGACACCTGAAACGCTGTCAAAGGAGACATGTTCACGTAGTCAAAGAAGATACAAAACTTCGCTCCTCTTTGAAATTCCACGTGAACTTTGGATACATGTATACACTATATAGGTATGACAAAACTAGCATCTAGCTGCAGTAGCCACAGTAAGGAATGACGAAGCCGCAGGGATGGAAGAGCCGCAGTCAAGGTATATGAAGTCGCAGTCAAGACTAAGGAAGCCGTGGTCAAGGAGAGGGTAGCTGCAGTGATAAGGAAGTGCTGCAGGGAGCTGCAGGTGGCCGCCATAAGGGTTAATAAGGCCGCAGGAAGGAGTTGCAGTAGTTGCAATCAATGTATATAGCCGCAGTCAAGGGAATCTCTGTCAAGGTCATGTAGCCGCAACATTGATCCTAAAGATGGTATCCCTTTAACAACCTCGACATAATGAACTACATTGGTTAGGGTTGCAAGAAATGGATCTACACTCTCGACATACTTTCTCTGCAGAACCATGTTGATGGAATGCGTTTCCATAATGACAGTGATTCTCAACTTGAATAGCACAGTACTCGGATCTGTGATCTCAATCTGAATATCAGTACCGTACACTTGCTCAGCTTTTTGATATGCAGTCACAATGACAAGGATCATAAGCAGTAATGTTTATGATGGTTACAGTCTCAACATAATGAGAATGATAAGGATGAACAATCTCGGATCATGACGATGAAAGATGCAACATGATGGACATGTTAGTAAACTGTAAAGGGCATCATGATGATGAAAGATGCAGCATGATGGGCATGTTAGTAAAGGGCAGCATGATGATGAAAGATGTAGCATGATGGGCATGTTAGTAAAGGGCGGCATGATGATGAATGAGACAGCATGACGATGAATGATGCAGCATGATGGGCATGCTAGTAAGGAGCAACATGATGATGGGAGCAGCTCAGTGACTAAGTGCAGCATAGTGACGGGTGCAACATGAGTACAAGCTGCAACACTATGTTAGGTGAAGTCATCACCTTGGAGAATCAGTTGAAGCAGAATGTCTTCAACTAATCTCATGTATCATCATGACAAGAGATGATCTATGCTCATATCTAGATAAGTCAAAGTGTTGACTTCTGTTGTAAACGTACTATCTCTCTCTCTGCTGAACTATTGAAGAACATATAAGAAGAATTGATCAAGGGTTTCCCCACATTGGAGTTTGTCCCTGGCTAATGCCACATCTTGTGTCCTTTTGTCTTGGCTTGTCTTCTGCGATTTATATTTATGTTCTATCTGCAATTTACTTTAATGCTAATGTGATTACTAATCTGGAAAAGGTATTGAGCTAACTGTGAAAATTGAAATAAATTGCTCTAGCATAGAACATACCTAAAATTCACATGGTATCAGAGTTGAGGTGAAGACAATGTCCAAGCAAGAGTGAAAGAGCAATCACTGAAGACAGTTGGGAAAGGACAAAAGGATCAGTGGATTCCTCATCCCTCTTCAAATTCACCGAGGGTGAAGTCGAAGTAGAGAATATTATTAGAATGGTGCAGTGGAAGTTTCTGATTGCCTACCTAAAGATCACTTCATTGGGAAGTTCGGATCTAAGGGTGGAAGGAAAGGCAGATGCATTGGTTGAAATAAGTTCGGCCATTATGCGAAGGAGTGTCCGACTGGCTAGGACGCATCACTTGATGATGATAACAATCATCCCAGGGATATCTTCAGTGATCAGAGGAATGATAGGTAATACAGGTCATCAAGGACACGACTGACTCTTCAGAGAAAGCAAGGAACCTCAGGTATGAAGAATCAAATGTTGTTTTTGATAAGATCTTGTATTGGCCCTCTTCTTCAGATTCTTTGGGAATTTGGCTTATGGATTATAGTGCTTCATGGCACTTCATCGGATAGATGGGTGCACTCTGTAATTTGGCAGAGATGGAAACAATCGTGGGATTATACTTGGAGCCGATGCCACCTATCCCGGAAGGGGTGTAGGGAATGTTATCCCTCAATTGAATGAGGGTAACTTAATTCATTTACAGAATCTCTTTTATGTACCTGATTGCAAGGAGAACCTAGTGTCCATTTCAGCAAAGGAAGTCAAAGGTTTCAGGGTGGCACTCATCGATGGAAAGGTACTTGTTTGAAAATAGAATTTTCAAAGATGTTTTTGAGTTCAGGGTTGTATCAAGTTGTAGGAAGTCCATTGACACATAGCACTGAAGGTCTGTGAGTCAGATGGTGACAGGGATGCTTGAATTCAAAAAGAGCATGAAAGTACATGTCTGAGATGTACCGAAGGAAAATCTTATAAGGGGACCATTCCCCTCATGTAGAAGGTCCACAGGTTTGGAACAACCCGATGAGTTTGAGATTCATGATCGGGAATCTTATGTATATAGGTGGAAGAAAGCCCTCTATGGCTTGAAGCAAAACACCTTGAGCGTAGTATGAGAGGATTGATAGCTGTCTGATGAAGCTGAGATTCACTGGAGTGAAACTGATCCAAACCATTACCTGAAGGTTGTGGATGATAGACCTCTCATACCGACACCTTATGAGGACGACCTATTTTTGACAGGTGCAGACCCTCTCATTTGCAATAGTAAGAGGGAGTTGGATTCTGGATGTGGAATCATAAACTGCAAGCTTGTGACTACCTCGAGGATCTTAACTTTCAAAAGTTATATGTGGTAGTGATGTCAGACCAAATTTGGGAAATGCCTCTAAGTTTCATAAACTCATTCCCGTTGATGTTCTTGGTGAACTTCTGTCCGGACATATGTTTTGCAGTTAGCATGGTGAGCTCATATTTGGTTGAGCCTCACTAGATTGGTGCCAAGAATCTTCTGAGATATCTTCGGGGCACAATCTCTCATGGATTGAGATACACTGTCGGAAATATGAAACTGCATGATTATTCGAATACTGAGTGGGCAGGCAGTGTGGAGGATCACTAGAGCACTTCTCAGTGCTGGTTCTCTTTGGATTCTGCTTCGATATCATGGATGAGCAGGAAGCAATAGTCGGTTGCTATAAGCACCGTTGAGACTAAATACATAGCTACGAGTATGATCTTGTGTGAAGCTGCATGGTTGCAGAAGCTCTTAAGTGAGCTGTTTGTACACATGATGAATACCACTGTGATTCTCTGTGACAACCAGAGGGGGGGTTCGATTATTGAGGAATCCCGTATTCGATGATTGCTCCAGCAGATAGACATCAGATACTGCCTTATCTGGGATATGGTAAGTCGATGAGCGAGGAAGCTCCATCGCAATGAGATGATGTATAGGTCGCTACACTTTGTCAAAGCCCCGGGGAACGATCAAATCCGTGATTCTCCCAATGACTTGGAGTCATCGAGAGACCCTTGTAAAAGGGTCTTGCATGTTGCATACATTGAGCTCTGGGAGCTTTGGGGGCTTGGGGTTCTTACTGGAGCAACATACGACCACAGGGTGACTCACCCTCCCCTGGTGGTGCGCGCTGAACAGGATGACTAGTTCTCCTGTGGGCCAGGATGATTCGTTCTCTGTGGCGATTGTGGAATAGAATGATTAGTTCTCCTGTGGGCCAGGATGATTCGTTCTCTGTGGCGATTGTGGAACAGGATGATTCATTCTCTTGTAGACCAGGATGATTAATTCTTCGTGGCATCCACTGGATAGGATGATTTGTTCTCTTGTGGACAGGGTGATTAGTTCTCTTGTGGAGGCATCCTACACATGCAATCTGGGACTCATGGGAAGTACCTCTCATTTGATCAATGAGCAGGGAAATGAGGATAGGGACCATAGTAGTACCAATGGACGCATCGTTGTATCTACCGTACTCCCTATGCTAGGATGACCTTCATTGATTTGGGATCAATGATATTGGTCTGGGACCAGTGAGAGTGGTACATACTCTTAAACAGTCTTTGGGTCAGTAGAGGACTGGTCTGGGATCAATGGTACACACTCTGAGATTGACTTCCGGGAGACATTCTCGATCAATTCTTCTTCTTCATGGTTCAGCAGAGCAGAGCAGAGCTGAACTGAGCCGAGCAAAGCAGTGCAGAGCTGAGCTGAGTTGAGTTGAGCTGAGCAGAGCTGAGCAGAGCAGAGCAGTGCAGGGCACTGATGGCAGAAGATAGTACAGTTGGACATATGAATCAGTGGATGGAGTTCTCCCTAGTTGAGAGGGAGTGTTATAATTGGCAACTAGGGCGAAACTCCATGTGGGTCACCTTATTTATGGCAGTTGATATTTTTCTTGGATCCCTCTCATCGAGAGGTGTAGGATTGATCTAAAGATCATCCGAGTCCGATAAGTATTCATGGAGTTATGAATTTATTTGTGTTATAAGACAAATTGTCAAGTCGGCCAGCAACTTATGTAGGCTCAGAAGCCAAATAGTCATTTCTATTCATCATCTATGTTTTAGTATAAATAGGAGAGGACTTGAAGTCATTTGGGTGACATATTCTTCATGTGATCTCCTCCTCTCCACGTCTTTGGGTTTTTGGTGAAGGAGAGATACTAAGAATATATGTTGAGCTAAGCAAATGATGCCCTAGCCACAATATGCTGATCTAACGCGGTTAATGGAGACACCTAAAACGCAGTCAATGGAGACACCTAAAACGCTATTGAAGGAGACATGTTCACGCTGTCAAAGAAGATACAGAACTTCGCATTCCTCTCTAAAATTCCACGTGAACTTTGGATACATGTATACGCTGTATAGGTATGACAAAACTAGCATATAGCCGCAGTAGCCGCAGTAAGGAATGATGAAGCCGCAGGGATAGAAGAGCCGCAATCAAGGTATATGAAACCACAGTCAAGACTAAGGAAGCCGCGGTCAAGGAGAGGGTAGCTGCAGTGATAAGGAAGAGTTGCAGGTGGCTGCAGTAAGGGTTAACGAGGCCGCAGGAAGGAGCTGCAGTAGCCACAATCAATGTATATAGCCGCAGTAAAGGGAATCTCTGTCAAGGTCATGTAGCTGCAACATTGATCCTAAAGATGGTATCCCTGTAACAGCCTCAGCATAATGAACTACATTGGTTAGGGTTGCAAGAAATGGATCTACACTCTCGGCATACTATCTCTGCAGAACCATGTTGATGGAATGAGTTTTCGTAATGACAGTGATTCTCATACTTGAATAGCACAGTGCTTGGATTTGTGATCTCAATCTGAATATCAGTATTGTACACTTGCTGAGCATATTAATATGCAATCACAATGACAAGGATCATAAGCAGTAATGTTTATGATGGTTATAGTCTCAACATTATGAGAATGATAAGGATGAACAATCTTAGATCATGATGATGAAAGATGCAGCATGATGGACATGTTAGTAAAGGGCATCATGATGATGAAAGATGCAACATGATGGGCATGTTAGTAAAGGGCAACATGATGATGAATGAGACAGCATGACGATGAATGATGCAGCATGATGGGCATGTTAGTAAGGAGCAGCATGATGATGGGAGCAGATGGGAGCAACTCAGTGACTAAGTGCAACATAGTGACGGGTGCAACATGAGTACAAGCTGCAACACTATGTTAGGTGAAGTCGTCACCTTGGAGAATTAGTTGAAGCAGAATGTCTTCAACCGATCTCATGTATCATCATGATAGGAGATGATCTATGCTCATATCTAGATAAGTCAAAGTGTTGACTTCTATTGTAAACGTACTATCTCTCTCTCTCTCTATGTGCTGATCTATTGAAGAACATATAAGAAGAATTGATCAAGGGTTTCCCCACATTGGGGTTTGTCCTTGGCTAGCGCCACTTCTTGTGTCCTTTTGTCTTGGCTTGTCTTCTGTGATATATATTTATGTTCTATCTGCATTTTATTTTAATGTTGATGTGATTGCTAATCTGGAAAAGATATTGAGCTAACTGTGAAAATTGAAGTGATTTGCTCTAGCATAGAACATACCTAAAATTAACACTTTAGCATCTGGCCTAGATTACTCCCTAGATGGGTTGAGTGTGTGCCTAGGGTTTCACCATGGGTCAGAGGTGCTGACTAGGATTATGGTGAATTGGGACTAGTCTGTATACTAGGGGTCAAAGGTGCTGACTGGAATTATGTTGACTAGTTGATGTTGATGATGATAATGATGTTGATGCTGATTATGGATGTTGAGTTGTTTATGAATACCTCCCTAGCTAAGAGGGAGTGTTGAATTTTTGTAGCTATGGTCGGTCTTCATAATCTTATTTTAGCCCTCCAAATATATGAGAAATGGTAAATATAAATTGAATTTCAAGTCGACTTCAAAAGGAGGAAAAATGAATTTTGAAATTAAAATTTTTGTTACCCAGAAGATCAAGTTGGCCAACCCCAATGATTCAAGTTGGTCTGATACTTTGACCCACCTATTCGAGCTCATTAAGACACTATATAAAGACACTTGTCCTCCTCCTCTTGGGTAATCAATTCATATCACTTTTTCATATACATACCTTTAGTTCATGCGAAGGAGAGGAAAATAACATATCAAGTTTGTGGGCAGGCCAAAATTTTTGAGGTAGACTGAATGTCTGAGGCAAACTAAATTTTTTGTGGAAGACCGAAACTCTGAGGCAAACTGAATCTTTGAGGCATAATGGATCTCTGAGGTAGATTAAAATTTTGAGGCTACTTATCTCTGTTTGACTAGGTTTGACCTGAGTTCTATTGTCGGTCAGTTTGACCTTGTTTTGATTGGAAAAGACCAGATTGTATCTCTTGTTGAACTAAATAATTTCTCTAAGAAAAGGTTGTGAGGTTTTTTCCTAGAAGAGGGTTTTCCCAGGGTAAATATTTGTGTCTCTTGTTTGGCTGTATCTTTATGATCCTATTGTGATTATTTGTTCTACTGTTGAGATCTTGTGTGTAATTGGTTAATGATGAATGTGAATACAAGATGGATCATGGATTTAACTAAGAAACCATTAGAAGTAATTATCAAATTAGAAGGTCTTGAAAAATCAACACTAGGTTTGCAGGAAAATTAATATGGTATCAGAGTGATAAGCTCTAAGAACCGATCTTAAGGTGTTGGGTTTGTACCGGATTGCCAAGGCCAGGTTTTGACTGTGATAGTATGGGAATTTTTTTTTAAAGGTCACGAGGAACTACCTTTGTGTAATCGGACAAGGGATGGGCCCCGCGATTCAAGGAGCAAGTTCGACAGGCTGTTACGAGGGCAAACAAAGTAGCAACATAGCCTGCAAGAGAGTCGACTAGGTAGCGGAGAATCAACAAAGGGGTTGGGTTAGAGCAGGGGTCACGTTGGGTAGTGTTTGATAGCTTGAGGTGAGGTGAGCAATCGAGGGGCAAAGGTCAACATGATAGGAGTGAGATGCAAGATGGGTAGGAGACTTGTTACATGAAGAATCCCATGAGTAGTCGAGTTGTTGGTGATACAACTGTGGGCAGGGATAGTCGGCCACAATTATCAGTTGAAGCATGCAAAATTCATCGAGACACAACAAAGGGGCCGTTTGCAAGCAAAGAATCGAAGAGTCAGAGGCAAGCTCCAAGGCTCAACAGACCAACAGACGTGGACATGGTCTCGAAGACTGGAACGGGATGTGGGTGACAATAGGCAGAGGGTGCAATTGTGACATGGAATTATTCACAGGATGAGACCAACCAGCAATTGATAGCCACTAAACCTTTGTAGAGGGAGTCGGACATGGCCATAAGCATCCAAGCCCACAAAGACATATCAATAGCTGTAGATCCAGGTAAGCGAACAGAAGCGTGGTCAGGGCCTATAAGATTTGAAAGGTCAACAAAAGATACGGGACTCAAAGTAATTGGTGAAGGTCAATGCTTAGAGGGAGAGAGGGAGTTCCAGGTGGTAGAAGTACATCCCTCACTAAGAGGGGGTGTTGATGTTTGTAGCTTGGGTAGGTGCTTCTGCACTGGCCTAAGTGTTATGCATGCAAAAGTCACCCAAAGGTCTCCTTACACACTTGCTCTAATGTGAGCAAGTTGCATTTGTAACTTAGCCTAAGTCTAACTTAGGAAAAACATGCAACCATTCTGTTGGCTTATTGAGCTAAAGAAAGATTAGGAAAAATAAATATTTACTTTAGTAATTATGTTTTAATCTCAACCCTTGATCTCAAGTGATGCGAGATCTAATATTGGCTATCAATCACTTTGGAGATTAGGGTTAGGGATGTAGCTCAACGAGAAGTTATAAAAGCGAGGCTAAGGAGAAGGAGAAAACACACCATACAATAGCACAAGATTGAGAGAGGCATCTTAGTGAGGAGTGTGATACTCTAGTCTTTTGTGTCCAAGGAAAGGGGTAACAATGAGATCCAGATCAACCAAGGAGGGCTTGATTAGCTGGATCAGATCCAATGTTGTATGCTTATTTTCTCAGTTGGGCCATTATCCTAGGATGGGGGCTTATGTATGTTCTGAATATTTTTAATGATGAATTGATTTGATTGGGCATTATTTGTTGTGCATCTTTTATGAGATTGGTTATGTTTTTGCTTTCGCTGATTTAAGTTAAGAACCTAGCTGTGCATTCATTCAAAGATTTGTAATCTGCTAGGACACTGGATTGTCATGGGCTAGGTTTGCAGGAAAATTAACACTATTGATTTGCAATAGTACATGTTAAAGAATCCTTGGGTATGTTTTAACTTTGCCTGCGTATATTAATTGCCCATTTTTTTTAATAAAACAAGTTTTACAACAAGAATACTAGCTAACTGCCTAGAGTTATGGCACACAAGTAATATGGCACTTCACATACTCTGGTAGAGGTTAGGTACATTGTTTGAATATAATATTGGTCTTTAATTCTTTAAGTTCTTGATATTGAAGCAAATGTAACGGTCCCTAACTTCATTGCTGTGTACTAGAATGTAATGTCGGTCTTTGATTCACTGTAAATGTCAGGTAAGGAAGAAACAATGTATCCTTATGCCCTTATTAATCAATTTCATTGGCAGCCTGGTGGCCTAGCTCGAGCGGTTGACTGCTTTGAGATCTATGCAGAAGGTCTTAGTGTTGATTCCCCAGGTTGGCTACCTTTGTTGCGCACTTCAGTCTGTAACATACCCAATACCCTCTGAGCTGTGTTGAGGATATGGGGTGCTTCTTCAATCCACCAAATCTAACTCTAATTTGTTTCTCTGATACCAAATCTCTGTTTGCTTGTTTTGATACCTTTCCTCATTGCCCAACTCTCAATAAATTAACATATGCAAGTATTATAATGCAGGCATACACAATCATAATCAAGCCATTCAATAGACAATGACACTACAGTTTATAGATGCAAGCTTAAATATGCACACAGAATTGAACAAACAAAAAACTGATTCCATTCACAACATAAACCATAATAACTCAACATATATACATGTAAATCGTGAGCACTTATTTTTTTGGAAATTATCCACGAACTGGCTGTAGAAGGAGGATGTGCCACCCAACCATAGGATCTCTGCTACACTTAATCTCTCTGCAACAAAGGCATTCTTGAGTTGAGGTTATGAATCCACATGGGTGAATTTATTTGTGGCTGGTTCTAACTCAATTCGCACAGCTCAATTCCCAGGTTCACAGTCAATTTTTCACCTACAACAGTTCCAATCCACAACCCTCTTTCCTTATCAGCTTCCACAACCCAATGAATGGGATTCTTCTCTGCGAAGCATCCCCTCAAGCTATCCACTTCTTCTTAGGGCTCCAGCATAGTCTGATCAGAAGTCTCACTGCCGGGAGTTTAGGGATTCTCAACTGTAGTTCAATTCTTCTAAATAACAACAATTCTCTTACACACAGATGATTCCTTCATAATACAAGGCTGTAGCATCTCCCAATTTCCCCCAATTGAATGATAGTTCGAATTCCCCCTTGCATGATTGAATTCTAGAGATTATGATTCATGTCATGCAGTCTCCACATATTTCATGAGAATCCCACATTTCAAACTTTTATCTCCAAAGTCCATATACTTCCTCCATGTAAGTAATCCAAAAGCTTAGGATAAAATAAAACAAGGAATAATAATAATAAAGGTTAATAATCAAAGATTTTCAGGCTTAGGTTATATCACCAGCCAAGACCTTTACCCCTTAAATCTCTTATAAGCTCCCTGCATTTTCCCACTTGTGAAATCATAGTCCTCACTTTTTTGGTCCTTCCTCTTCTGCAGCTTGTGATATATTTATCTTAACATTCAATAATTCATTACAAATTACATTTGTTTGGTTTATAGCTATTCATCATGTAGATATTTACATTAATGGTTTGGGGATCAAAACTGGTGTATTGCACACTCAATGTTCTTGCTGGTTCAGCTCCATAATCGATTCTGACAGGTTTGTATTGGGTAGACTCCTTGAATGTAGGGAATTGCTTGGGAGTTTCCCCATGAAGTTTTCCTTGGAGAAAAGCCCTCATGGTTAGCTCAAGTGGTTTGACTTACCATGCCAAAGCCTTATTGACTAAGGAAGTCATGAGGTTGAATTTATTGGGTTCATTGGGGTCAGGTGTACATTTTGTATCCTGGCATCATCTAGATTGAGCACCATTCACAGAATGTGATGAATTACCTGGATGGTTTCCTCGAGGAAGTTTTTCATGGAAAAAAATCAGTTCCATTGGTTATTATAATTTATATTGTGATTTGAGGTTTGCAAGTGATAGTTATCATTTTTATCAATTATGTTATATTTATATGGCCTTTGAGGTTTTTTATGCCATGGATTCTGGAACCATACTGTTGATAAAATTATTGTCTGAGCAGATGTGTTAGTTTATAATAAATTATTTGCAATTATAAGCTAGTCTTCTAGCTTGTTCAACTGCAGGGATTCATCCAGTTTGTTTTAGTGGTTGTTCACTCTTTTACAGCTGGCCTGTCTTTGGTGTCTAAGGAGATCATATCAGCTCCAAAATGATCACGCATTGCAGTAAAGTTGATGGAAAAAGCTTCTGCCTAATATGCATATGTGCTTCTTGGTAGACATTCTCTTGCATTTGTAGATAAGTTATGCTTATTAATGTTCAACAAATGATCAAAAATAGGTAATGGGACTTATCAATACAACAATCCTGATATAAAATGGGAGTGCTAAGGCCACTCCTATAAAGGAAAGAGCATAGCTAATCTATGCGATTTAACACCTAAAAGTGATGCAAAGGCAAAATACAATGATTTGGAAGAGTGTACAATGAAAAGAGCCTCAAGGCTCCATAGGCCTGTCACTTGAAAATAAGAGGGGAGGCTCTCCTCCTTTGAAGTATCCACCATTGAATGTGCAACTCCTAATATCTGAGGTCAAACTGAAGAAGATCTCGGATATAGGACTCTCTGGAAGAGCCGGATCAGGTCTGAATAATGTCTCTCTGTCTAGAACAGGCAGACTGTAGCTGAGCTCCAGACAAGGTGGACTGTCTACTGGTCTGGTGTAATCTCTCTTGGGATCCGAGTTAGCAGCTCTGCAGGGGTCTTGCTGTTGGAGGCTGTACAGCTCCCTGGAGTCTGACAGGTCTAGGGACTGAAATAATACTGCTACCTGCCTGCCTCTTGGTGGCTTCTTCCACTGGAAGCATCGCTCTGCAGGGTTCTCACTGGTGGAGGCTGGACAGCTCCCTGGAGTCTGACAGGTCTAGGGGCTGAAATAATACTGCTACCTGCCTGCCTTTTGGTGCCTTCTTCCACTGGAAGCATCAGAAATAAAGATGTATCTTCCGAGTGGCATCCAATATGCAGGGTGGGGAGTGGATGATTGTAGGATCTAAATCTGAAAACTCTTCTTATATATAATGGCAGGCATCTCTGGTCTGGGTACCAGAAGAATGTGGAGAGGGAGGGGAGCTATGCGATTCTATGGACAGACAGTAAAATTGTTCATGTATCTCATATTATCCGGGGAACTTCTGAATATAATTACAAAGTGTTCAACAAGCTTTCTAGTCCCTGATGATGGGTGGAGTGTCCACGTGAAATGTTGGACAGAAAAATCTCATACACAGTTTTCTTCCAAAAGCTTCTAACAAAGTGTTCCGCTGTCTTGGCCTTCTGCCTGTGGCAATAGATTAGTTTTTAAGCTTACCTTTGTTATAATAATTTTACATTATGTTCAAACTGGGTATGTCTTTTAATTTTTGTCTATTATTAGTACGAGGCAGGCATCTTGAAATCCTTTTGCAGTATCTCCAGTTGTCATGTCTGTGTATGCTTCATATACTTATAATTGAGCTCTCTAGTGCCTGATATCGTGTCTATTGCAGTAGATTCCATTTGCTTCTTCCTTATAAGCTGTTTTTTTACACAATGTGCTTGAGTTGCATTTGCAGTGCTGCTGTGGTTGTGCTGTTTCTCACTTCTCTGCATAAGTACTAATTTCTTCTTGCACTGGATGTTTTTTTAAGTTGTTTTTGTCTTGTGTGTCTGTGTTCAAGGATTTTATGAACTACTGCTATTACTTATCTGCGCCCCTTATTCAAAAGTCATTTCATTATTGTGTCATAGGACGCATCTTCTATTCCGTAAGGCCATATGCTTTACTTCATCTCTCTAAAGAGTAAAGATTTTTCATTAGATATGCAGTATGCTTGAATCCAAAATTGGCACGACTAGTGCAACTACCAAACTAGATGAAAATAACAGGAAATGTGATAGGATTCAGGAATGAAGCACAAAAAACACAATAGAAAACATAAATAATTGTAATATTATTCTGCATCTCATCTGTGAATGCCTCCTTTTTCTCTTATTTAATTTGAAATGAGATTACCTATATGATAATTGAAATTAGAGCCCTCTCTTTTTGGTCATTTTGTTTCTTTATTTCCTTTCTTGATATTTACTAATTGCTTTGTGACATACTGTAACATTTATTGCAGGCCTACTGTACACAACAACTTTTATTCAGGGCTTCTTTCCTTATTTGTCGAACTGTGAAGCAATGGCAAGTTCTGCACAAGTTCCAACGAGTTTTGGCCGTGAACTGAGGGCTTGCCTTCGCTGCAGGCTGATCAAGACTTATGATCAGGTGCCAAAGAATTACTCTCTTTAATCTCCTTTGCTTATTGCCTCAAAAATTCTCAAAAGGCAGTCAAGGTTCAAATTTCTCTCTGTTATTTTTGTCTGGGTTTTAGTGTTTGGTGTGACTGCTGTTTTCCTCTGGAAAATATTTGTGTGGGGAATGCTTTGCATGCAGTGGGACAGTGGTACGAGATCTTAGTATTTTGTTAGCTTTCCCAACAGAGCAAGCAAACCATTTTAGTATGTTGATTGAACTAAGTTGTCTATTTGCAAGAGTGACACTCATTTTCTCATCTATGTTTTTTAAACTTATTGAGTAGTTCCGGGAAACTGGTTGTGAGAACTGCCCTTTCTTCAGTATGGACCAGGATCATGACCGAGTAGTGGACTGCACAACGTCAAGCTTCTCAGGGTAAGGTGACCTTTTGGTCGTTTATTATGTTGCTTGTCACTATTTGGGTTTCCCACGGGAAATAATGAGTACCGAGTAAGGATGTTAGACTTTGCTTTGCCAAGTATGTTGCATGATGAATCCAAACTGGAGATTTGCTAGACATTTGGTATCAGAATCATATTTGCTCCAATGCAATGTTTTTCTTTTTGCTTTGTAGGGGATGGTTCAGTTGAAAAGCTTCACGTATATTGTAAAGGAAAATTTATAGAGGCTAAAATTATTTCATTACAATGATATTATCCATCATTCTAGCAGGACAAATATTTTGATTGCAATGTCATATTTTGATTCTCCTATTTATTCTTGTTTGATACCTTGTTGAAAAATATTACAGGACACTTGCCTTGGTGTTCCCAAACTAGACGTTATTTTGTACTCCAGTTATTTTCTATAGTTTCTCTTGTTCCTTGAGTTTGCATATGTTTGCTTAGTTTATGATATTTGTCTGATCTTTTTGCTTTATCCCACTGAAATTTATATGATTTCAGAGACATTATTTCTGGTTCAGATGCATAACAATAGGGCAGCTGACTGATATAAATTATAATTAAAGTCTGAGTTCTTTGGAAATTCAATTGGTATATTCAAGCTGCCAAAGAAGTTGATATTTAAAAGATAATAAACAAAAACCCTAAATCATTGAGCCATGTAAAATATACATTGTATGTCTGGAACCATGGATTTAGCCACTTGTTGTCCATGGTGGTGTTATTTTCTATATTATCAACTATTTTGGCATGCTGGCCTATCTGAAGATACCATGTATGCAGTCAAACATTTCTTAACTAGTTTTATGTCAAGAGTTACCAGCCTTTGTAGCAGATCTGCCCTCATCTAAACCCCTGCAAGCGACATGTTATGGATACTTCACTCAGACAATTGGACGTTTTGTTTTGTATAGGCAGTGACAACTTTTCCTACCATTTCGATTTCGTATGGGAAAGGGTTCATAACAAGTGGCAATAAGTATCTGGGGAAGCATCTTCAACCTAGAGACTAGTCTAATCAATGTTGCAAACATCATGTTGGCAAAAACATTGCTGAGGTTTCAAAAATGAAAACATCGGCAACATTGTGGAAAACATCAGAAAATATCTGTTGATGTTTGAAGGTCAGGTAGGTACTTCCGCACAGGCCTATGTGTCTAGGCATGCAAAAGTTCCTAATACACCCTTAACCTTAACAATTACTTCAGTGATTAAAAAATCTCATTAACCAATCTCAATCACAATGACACAAATAGATTATGTCCAATCAATAACTCTTCATTAAAAAAATTAGAACTTACTTGATCTCTTGTCTAGGGATAATGGCTCAACTGAGAAAATAATAGAGTACAATGCTTGGATCTAATTTGACAGATCAAGCTCTAGATCAGTGCTCTATCTCCTTGGCTAATCTCAACCTCTAAACCCTCTTTCTAGAATCTAAACTTCCTTGGACCTAACACACTAGAGTGTCACACTCCTTGAGATACCGCTTCTTACTTGAGATCAAGGGTTGAGATTAAAACATAATCACTAAAGTAAAGATTTCTCTAAGTTTACTTTAGCTCAATTAGCCAACGTAATAGTTATGTACTTTTCCTAAGTTAGACTTAGGCTAAGTTACGAATGCAACTTGCTCACACTAGAGCAAGTGTCTAAGGAGATCTTGGGTGACTTTTGCATGCCTAGACACTTAGGCTTGTGTAAAAGTACCTGCTTGAGCTACAAACATCAACATTATTGGGGTATCCTTGGATAACATTCATATCCAAAGGTTTGAAAGCATTGGTAAACCATGCCTTGGCCATGGGAATTACTTTCAGGCGACTTATGAAGAGAGATTAACTACAAGAGACTTATGAGCTGCTTTTCTCTTGTTGGTTTTAGGATGATTAGATAGTCTTTTGTTAGGTACTTGACTGGATGTTCTTGATGTATGATACTGGAATAATCACTGAGGTGACAATGGTAACACTAGTGTATTGCACATTGTCTAGTTCACCTAGTGAGGCTTTGCACAAGGTGCTAGATTTTGTTGTAACGTGCCCAATGTTGAAATTTGTCATGGGGCATATATATATATATATAAATCATTTATTGAAGTCATTGTTAGAAAACTTCTTGGATTCTTGGCCTTTGAACCAATAAACTTAGTCCTTCTTCTAACCCATCCATATAGCCAACTTTGTCTTCTTTTTCCTTTTGGAATCAAAGTTGCCACTATATATATCTACATATATATATCATTTATTGAAGTCATTGTTACAAAACTTCTTGGATTCTTGGCCTTTGAACGAATAAACTTAGTCCCTTATCTAATCCATCCATATACCCAACTTTGTCTTCTTATTCCTTTTGGAAGCAAACCTGCCACTTGATCCGTTTTGGATAACATCTTCCGGTCTGGGAGGAGGCTTTGTGTTGAATTTTCTTATAATAGAAACTGATTTTATAATTTGATAATTACTTCCAATGATTTAATATCAAGTTATCTTATGTCACTCATATCATTAGGCAAATATACATGGAAAATCTCAATAGTAGTGCAATAATAACCATAGGATCTTAAAGAGAACCAAACACAAGAGAGACACAAATTTACCTTGGGAAAAACCCACCCAACTTTTCTTTTAAGGAGAATTCAATCTTCAACCAAGTTAACAATACAAATTGTCTAGAAACTTGTGCCAATTTCCAAACTTCAAACTAACACATGTCAACTTTGGTCAAAGGGGCCAAAATTTGGCCTATAGTCAACTGGTCAAAGTAACCTACGGTCAACTGTGGTGAAAGTATCCAGAACTGTTGTCAAAATTTGACATTTTGTGGTCAAAACAATCACCCTTTTCTCAATCAAACTTGTCAAAGATTTGGTCAAACTGCAACTAGAAAAATTGGCCAAACAGTGGCAGGTCAACATTGGTCAATGGCAACTTTAATTCTGGTCAAACTTCAGTCTTCTCCTAGTTGGCTTTGCACAACGTGGATTAGAGTGTGATTCAAATTGTCCCAAATGAAGAGGTTGAGTTAATATTTTTAGTGGTCAAACTGGATGGGTTTTGACCAAGGGTCATACCCATTCACATGGTGGGATGACTTGCCTTTTTGGGTCTACATGAAGACCATAAATAATAATTTTTATTTTTCATCTTTTAGGAGGCCGTTTTGGCATGCGGGAATATCTCCTGATGCTACACAAAAATCAACATTCCCTCTTAGCAAGGGAGGTATTCTCCTGCAATAGATTTCCCTTAGCTGGAAATTCTCATTCCTTAAGAAAAGCTTCACGAGCTTGTCATATTTGATGCATGTCTACAAAATAATCTTATCCTGAATTGAGCAACATATCTTTTCAAATATCTAGGATGGGCCAAAATCCTTTGTGGCTCCTCAGGCAAATATATCAAACTCCTTTAGTCATGACCTTAGTCTAGGCATCAAATTTTTTCTAACTCAAGAGAATTTGCCTTTGGACTATTCACCTTCTTGTCAAGTGCTTTGTGACCTACCCAAGTTCTTATGGTATTTAAAGGTTCCTTTGGTCGACATAACCAAATCCTTTTGGTAGCCAAGTCCTTTTGGGTTCTAAGGAGAAGATCTGTCCAATCTTATAATTTCCCTGTAACATTCATTTTTTTTCAACCTATCCAGTCCTTTTGGCTTCCAAGGTGAATGTATACATTTCTTCTTGGTCAAAGTCCTTTATGACCTAGCCAAATCCTTCTGGCTACCTCATCATTCCTTTTAATGAGGGAGACATTTAACATCATACTAAGTTCAGTTTTGTCTGCAATCTACTTATTTGTGAATATGTATTGGAGCTCTCTTTTTCATCATGTCTCAGATGAAGTGATTCAGTCATTGCTTTATGACTTGTGATGTCCCTACAAAAACTCACTTCACCTCCTGAGCCATTTTCAGTGTATAACATATGTACCAATGTACTGCATATTAGCTTGAGGTGTCCATTTGTAGAGCAAATATCTGGTCCATAGATAAATCCATGTACTTCCGAAAAATAGGGTGAAAATCCTTCATTTTAATTTCTCAGCTGAAGCAGGTTTTCCTTGTGGTGACCTTTCTCCTAGCATGAGAACGATCCTTCTACTATTTTTTTCATAAGCAAGTCCTTTTGTTACTGTTGCTCCCTTTGTCACGTAGGCAAGTCCTTTGTACTACTGCTGCTCCCTCTTACTTAGAGATCCTTTTAGTCACAAATTGTGCCTGTTCTTTTTGATGCCAGGTATCAACTCTTTGGTAGTTTTCATAATGTTCTTGCAAACCTCATTATGGAAAAAACAATTATAATTTAATTACAAAGAAATAGGGTTGTTGAAACTTGAAAGAATAAATAAAATTAATCGGAGAACATAAATTACTTGTCTTTTAATTTAGAGTTGTTGACTCCTTCTTGATCCTTGCTTCCTTACTGAAATCCACCTGCAATCTTCATCAAGCTTATGCAACTTCCTTATTAAGCATTATCCAGTTCTAGGGTATTCCATTAACCCTAGAATTTACAATAGCCTGTCCTTTGCCTCCAGTGTCATTGATGATGTCAACCCATGTCATGGTCTTGGGTGATTATCAATCTATTTGTGAGCAGAAACAATATAGTTATTGGTCTCTCCCTTTTGTAGCAAAATCCTTCTTCCTACTATATAGCTTTGTAAGTTTGTACTTTCTAATGCTGTCATAAGTCATTGTAATGGTAGTCTCCACAAAGGTCTTGCTTTATAGGAAGGGGTTATAATATAATTATAAAGAAAGTACCAAAGCTATGCATACAATTTAAAAGAACAAAAAACTTGAATAGAACAAAAATACTTATCTCTTGATTGAAAGAATCCTTTAACTTCTATTGAGGTGGCTAGTTATCCTCATATTCGACATCAACTGCTATTGTATGCTGCCTTTTGATCATCAATACCAAGTCATCATTATGTTATCAAAGAGATGTATCACACCAACTTCACTAGCATCAACATTCTAGGTATTGCTCTAGGGTTTCCTAGGACTCTCTTTCAAGACACACTTTGCTACTCCACCAAACTTGTCATGTGCAAGTTTATTCTGCTATAGTCAAAGAATTTGTCATGGTTCTATTGTAAGATGCCATCACATTGTGAAAATTCCATGACTGCAACAACTGGATATTATTCTCCTAACTGTTGCAATTATTTGTCTTTTGTTAATTAATATTAACGACAAATAACAAATCATTCATTGATGCATTCCAAACAAATAAAAACGCTATGAAAATATAAATACAAAATTTAGAAATAGACACGCACACAATAAAATAGAAACCGTTATTTTTGGACAATTGTCCCTAGAAAAACCTCGAAGTGAAAACTAGTGTAGCAGATGAGGGTTTTAGTTATTATGCAGCAATTTGAGAAATTTTACAACTGGTTGCCAAACTAGAAAACCTCCCGCAAATACTGATCACAACTGGCAAAATAAACTTGAGATAAAATATCTCCCTCTGCAATCCAAGTCGGCCTCTCTCCAGCCACTTGCACTTCCCATCTGCTCACACTACTGGACTGGAAATGCGCAGATTTGGCCTTTGGAAATTCGTATAACCATAGATCTCCGTCAAGGTGAGACATCTAGGCTCCCTCTACCTCTAGAACTGGCTTGCTCTACCTTCCAGACCCTGATCCGACTATTGACAACTGAAACAAGCTTCTTCTGGTAACTTGCACTGGGTTTTTTGACTATTCACACTGCTCTTTACAACATCCTCTGCAGATAGCTCGACCTCTTTCCTGTTTCCTGGACACTGGAAATATTGAGGAAATCTTCCTCGAAAATCTTTGATGCTCCCTCTCTTTGATGCTTTCCTTGGCTTCAGCTACGCCCTTGATGAATGCTGCAAACTGGGTAGTCGAATTGCTCTACACACAAATGATTCAACTCTCCAAGCCCTCGACTTGCTCTTATAGTCTTCTGTTGGACAACCGACAACTAAGATCTAATCTTGATCGATGACTTATATCATTTTGACTCCATCAATAGAAGTCTCTAGAGCCAGAGCAAAATCGAATTACCTTAATTAATTAACTTTAATTTAACACTTTTCCTAAGTTATACTTGGGAAATATTTTAATTATGACAAATTAATTTAATTAAGGTGTTTCCCAAGCTTATCTCACGAAATCTTTTCTGGGTTTTGGAGATATCGTGTTCCTTAGCCTCTTAGCATCATCTGAGACTAGAACGCTTGTTCGCTGCACTGGGGTTTTTGGCTATTCACACTGCTCTTTACAACATCCTCTGTAGATAGCTCGACTTCCTCTTTCTTGTCTCCCGGACAATGGAAATACCAAGGAAATCTTCCTCCGGAATCTCTACTGCTCCCTCTCTTTGATGCTTTCCCTATCTTCAACTGTGCCCTTGCTGAATGCTGCAAACTGGGTAGTCGAACTGCTCTACACACGATTGATTCAACTCTCCAAGCCCTCAACTTGCTCTTATATCTTCTGACCGACATCCAACAACTAAGATCTAATCTCGATCGATGACTTAGATCACTTTGACTCCATCAATAGAAGTCTCTAGAGCAAAATCGAATTACCTTAATTAATTAACTTTAATTTACCAATTTTCCTAAGTTAGACTTGGGAAATATTTTAATTATGACAAATTAATTTAATTAAGGTGTTTCCCAAGCTTATCTCACGAAATCTTTTCTGGGTTTTGGAGATATCTTGTTCCTTAGCCTCTTAGCATCATCTGAGACTAGAATGCCTGTTCGGTGCTACACCAAAGACTAGCACACACCATCTTGAACCTTTGAATGATATTGACCACTCATTTTCATTAAAGATGCCACATGCTTTTGAGTTTCTTCATCTATTCTCATTACTGAAATTTCTTGCTTTATGTAAAAATAGGTGAGAGAGGCTTTTTCCTTAGCTCCCTGTGTCTCTGGAGTAACTTCTTTGATGGACAAATCAGTGGGGTGTACTTAGTCAAATTTACAACTTCCTTTTGGTCCAAGTCGAGATGTCGTCATTCATACTCAAATTAATACTAGTCAGAATTTCTGCCACCTTAGAATGCCTCCTCGACTCTTGAAATCAGTTCTTCAAATTCCTTTTAAGATGTATTACAAGAGGTCCTTAAACAAGCCTAAACAAGTATATCATCAAAAGTTTTCTCAAGCTTCTTTGTAGGGTTACAGCATGTAATGTCTTGGTAGAATCTCAATTCTCATCAAATTGTTGTCAAAACATCCTTAAAATGCACTTCTCATTCTGGGCCTGTCAGTAGCTTATTTGTATTGACCAATCTTCATTCTATGCTGCTTTCCCACAACATTGTCACTTTTGTGCAGTAGCTTGTATTGTTGTTCAAGAAATGTGCCATCTTAAAAGAATTGATTGATAATCACGAAATCAAAATATTCTTCAGGAACAAGCCATTGGAGGTGTCTTGTCTCAAATCCCTATGTTCCAATCTTAGTAATAATATTGCTGTCATCCATGTGTCCAAAATCTTTATTGTAGATTCCAATGGATGTTTTCCTTGTAGCCCTTGGTGCTGGTTATGATACTTTGTCTCATCGCTATCAGTCCTTCACTTTACCAGTACTTTATTATTTCAGTCCTTACAGTCCAGTCTATACTCAGTCTCTGCCTTTTCTGTTTACATTTCTTGGCTTGGTAAGTTGGGTTTGTTCTTATGTACTGCTATAGAAAAGCATTTGTCACACAACCTCTCAACCCTTTTTAAAAAAAATAGACCACCAGTAAATTTGAAGGGACATAATATCCCTTTCTCTGTGTATATCTTATAGAAGGTAGGCTCAACCTTATTGAAGATCTGGGCACTCCCTTATGCTTTTGAGTTGCTTAAAAAGAAGGATTATCTAGCCTCATCACAGAAATTTTATTGCTTTATACAAAGGTAGGTGAGGGATGCTTTCTCCTTAGCTCCCTCTGGTTCCTGAATCCTGTTCCCCAAATGTCCTTAAAACTGCATCACAAGAAGTCCTCAAACTTTCCTTGAAACAATAGATCTAATAAACCCTGAATGATCTATGTATTCCGACGAATCCGACCTAGAAATTCAGCCTTCCTTCTGCAGTCAGAACAGACCCAATTCTTCTTATACTTGGCTTTTTTAAGATACTTCAATGGCTGCTGATTCACCTAGGCTCTGATACCATTTTAAATTTTCTTATAACAAAAACTGATTTTCTAATCCGATAATTACTTCCAATGGTTTAATATCAAGTTATCTAATGTCACTTATATCATTAAGCAATTATACATAGAAAATCTCAACAATAATGCAATAATAACTATAGAATCATAAAGAGACAGCCAAACACGAGAGACACAAATTTACCTTGGGAAATGTTGGTTTTTCAAGTGCAATAGATACAAGCACTAATTTCTGAAAACTGATAATTACTTCTAATGATGTAGATATTCTTTTAGCACTTCTAGTTTATCATTAAGCAATGACACGTAAGAAATTCAACCATAAATGCACAAGTACAGTAGCAATCACAATGCACAAAGACAACCTTTTCATTAGAGAAACCCTTCATTTCAACAAGAGATACACTTAACTCTTCTAGTCAAATATGATGGTCGGCTTCAGCTTCCTGTCTATAACCCTCAAGAGATACACTTAATTCAGCTTGCCTTTAGCATTTGGATTTGTAATCTTGAATATTTTGTCCTTCCTCATGCCAATAATATTGCCGTTTCATGACTTGATCCTCTTCATATCATATGGAATAGAACTATGATTTGATCAATTCCTGAAGTGTTACATTTAGTTGTTGAGCTCATAAGATAGTGGATCTATGATGAAATAAACCCTGATTCGGCGAAGCAAAAAAATATAGATCTGCAATGAAGCCTCCTTAAATACATTTAAAAGACCAAAAAATGTTGAAGCATGCTAGTGAAAGAAAGGGTAAAAACCCTAGAAACTTGTTTGCTGTTTGGAGTATTGAAACCCCGTTTTTAGACCAAAAACAACCATGAACCAACTTTGGTGAGAGAGTAGATACCATGTTGAGTTCATAAGATATTGAAGCTACAACAAATCTCCAATAAACTCTAATCAAGCCAATCAAAAAATACAATAGAAATGAAACAACACTTAAATGATGAACACAAGGGAGATTGCTAAAGCACATGAACAAGAAAGGCATGCTAGTGGACGAATTCCCTTAGGCATTTATCAAATAATAACTTGAATAAATGAATTACAAATGAGGAGTGTGCTTTGTTTAACACCTCCTTTAGGGTTTAGGCCGTTAGCCCCTGTTGGACACCTAATCCTAAAGGGTTAGCGTGGAAGCCGAATGGACAAAGTAGTCCAAGGGACCTTGGGATGTGAATCCCAACGGTCACCATATTGTACTATAAATGTACATCTTTTGTGAATAAAAACAGCAATGCATGCTTTATCTTTCCTATTTGCTCTTGCTGTCCATGTCTGTTTAACATGGTATCAGAGCAGGCGAATTCTGGTCCTGCTAATATTTGAGTCACTGTTTGCTTGTGGCCTTTTGTTGTGTTTCTCTCACCAGAGCTATGCATTGACCATTAATGTTATGTGGGTCGTGAACTCTCGGTGATATCGCTGGTTGATTAATTCATGTGTTGGTGTTGAATTCGTTATATATTTGTGCTGGCATATGTATAATTTTTGGTACGTTGAATGAATACCACAATGTGTGCGTTAAAAGTCCTGGCGCTTTGGCTCTGCCATCCCCGACATCCCTGACTCCGCAGGTCTCTATTTTTGGTCTCTGCCTGACCAACGCTGTCCAAGATACGCTCTATGCGCTCTCTATAACCATTTTTGCCATTATTGAGCCTGCGCCTGCCTGTTCTTCTGAATACAATAATAGCCTGACAAATGAAATGTTGGACGTTATAGCCTGCGCCTGACAAATGAAAAATTAGACTTTATAACCTGCCTCTCGCGATCTTCATCCTTTTCCATTTGGGTATCCATCTGCATGTAACCTTGCTGAGGAAGTGTCTGAATGCGTATGCGTTTTGCATTCTAGACCCACCATTCCAGTTGCAGCAGTGGTACTTTGACTGAGTAACGTCCAGCGATTGAAAAGCTTCACTTCGGGCTGTGGTAAAACGACCGCCATGGTTTCTCCTCCTACTCTGCACACCTTAGCTTCTGCGAGAGTAAAAACTGTGCAACACAACCTCATCCTTCTTCTTGATTGCATAACTGTTTGAAGACCCTTTGCAGCATTGATAAGCTCATCTGCAAGGCACTCAGCAATCGTTTTGGTATTTCGGAATGCACTTTCTTGCGCACCAGTGGTGAGCAGAAAGATTGCTTGATTGACACGTCTCAAAGGAGATATATCAACTGCTTGACGTCGAACAACACCAGCCGAACCAATTCGAGTGGCATCTTCTCTTGGACCACTGTTAATGATAGCATCCACTATGACCTGTATTGGGTTCTGATCAGTAAGGAGATGAAATTTGTATTGGGTTCTGATTCCGTTCACTGTGTGGTATCGTGGCCTGCTGCGTGCTCTGCGAAGCCTGTAACTGTATGTGCATATCCACCCAGTCGGATCTCAACAGTGCAGGGTCCAGCCTATCCCTGTGGCTCGTTGTGAAGATAATTATCCGTTCCTCTCCGAAGCACGACCACAGTCCGTCCGTGAAGTTTAGAATACCCGAAAGAATAAGTCGGATTCTGCTTCTCTCTTCAAGATCATCCATTACCACTGCGTTCCTTTTTCCATCATCGAGCTTCGAAGGCTTGGAAAGCCTGTTGCTCAAGTCCAGCAAATAGTCTGCGAAGCCTGTCACTGTGTGGTATCAGAGGATTGCTGAATGACTATGAAGCCTGCGGCCAGATTTGTGAATTTCATCTGCTAAAGAAGGCACATTGGGCAATCTCCGAGGTTCAGGGCAGATAACTTGTTTTTAGCTCATATCTCTGTGCATACCACTCCTTTTATCACATTCCTGTCTGCAAGACAATCTAGGCCATTAAGTATAGGAACTCTTGCATGACGCTGAATCTTCTTGCACGGGCTTCCATATTGAGAGCAATTTTTTGGAATGTATTTTATCTCTCGTTATCAGATAAAGAATCGCTGGCTATTCACATAAACGGTAAAAAAAAAATGGGAGAAGACTGATAGAGGACGAGTTTGCACGACTGACGAGGAATACAAACCGTCTATTCTCTTCTATTTTGTGTGAAGTCAGTAAAGGGTGGTTCGTAGATCGTACACGACTGTGCGTGAAAGGGAGTTTTTGCACACAAAAACAGGTTCAGAATTTCTGGATAATCGGCATTCTGAACTGTGGAGTTCACAACTACAGATGTAGCAAGCACATTATCGGAAAACACACAAAAGTGATATAATTTATTATCTGTGAGTTTAGGTGAATGATTCTGCTGATCCATGTATTTTTGTAGTTTATGATTTTTGACCATTCCTTAGATAGCATTGTGCCAAAACAGTGAAGACCCTTGGGCACAGCTTCTGTAGCCAATTGTCCAAATGTTGTACTTTGTATAGTTGCAGCATTTGCACGATCTTCCAGCGCTTGTATCTGAGCCTTCAATTTCATGATCATAGTAGCACTGTCATAGTGAAGCTCCTTAGCTTGATAAATCAACAATGATAATTGTCGAATTATGGGTTCTGCTTCCTCCATGGTAACCTCACTGCTCCTGGTAGCGGCTTTAGATAGTAATAGTTGGCAGACCCTTATCTTCGATGTATTGATATTGAGCTGGTCTCCAAGATTTGTCATAAAAAGGGTGTATTGGTTTGTATAGATTGTACTTTTGCAACGCCCGTTAACCAGAAAGCGTTAGCACTCGACGCAGATATTGTATTGCATTTGGTAACTAAATATATTGCAGGTCATAATGATCTTCCAGGCAGTTTGAGTGGTTCAAACAAGGTTATTGGCACAGTACGTGCTGAGCTGTTAAAAGGGAACCCTCATCAATTGGAGGATTAATTGGAACGACAGAGTTCAATGTTCATAAGCATTGGGGGCTGTCTATATTCTTTAAAGTTGCGGTTATTTGGCATTGTGTGAGATATTTGTGCAACATTGTCATTAAATGGAGCAAATTGATGATGCATTACAGTTATTAAATAGTCTAATATTTTCCACTTTTGATGGGATGGTAAAAGTCAGTAAGGAAACTCTTTTTAACATTCAGACTTGCTTGCAAAATGTACAAGAAAAGATTGATTTTTTGCAGCTTGAATCACAGCTACAGCAAGAAGAACTACAGCATTGGAGTCATCTTTCTGAACCTGTTTCTGTTCAGAAGATTGAAACAGACTCCCATAAACAGCAAGTTAA